>JAJMFI010000210.1:0-20299 GCA_030574595.1 Ruyongia chambardii
GAGAAACTTAAAGTTAAGTTGAATCAAAGTGAATCTAAGTTAAAAATAGAGAATGATCAATTGGAGATCTTGAAGAATAATAATAAGCGCATTCAGGAATCGACAGAGGCTGAGGAACAATTTGACGATGATTCAAGACTAAGAAAAGTTAGGAAACTATTAAATGAAATGTCAAAGACATACAACAGTGATGCTAAAAATATTCAACAAGCTAAATTGTCGTCTATTCAAGTTCAATTTGAAGATAAGATAATAAATGCTAAAATCACCAATTCAAAAGTTACTTTCAGAAAATTACCAGATTTAAATTATGATAGATCAGAAGCTCCACCAGATTATTGGAGCCCTGCGCAATCACCAATTCATCCGGACCCAATAATTAACAATGAGATATTAATCAATGCCAATCTTCCTGAAGCCAATGATATAATGAATAATCCAATGATACAATTAACGGATGGAAATGATCTTATCTCTTCATCTAACACAAGTGAATTCGTTATAAACCCTATAGGTTTAAATGAAGCACCAGTAATTGCAGAACATAATGGAAGTGGTAACCTCGTGAGTGATTCAGGAACTGTAGGACAGGATTTCGTTAATGACGATATGAACATGATTGATGATGTTGGATTTGGTTTACAATCTACTCTAGATGACCAAGATTTTTTAAGCCAAATGGACCACAGTATGGAATAGAGTCAATATACATATATTTGATTAATGGAGACAAACCAACACAATTTATCATAGTATCTTATGTAGAATGATGTATTTTCTAGTGTTATTTTGCTACCAATTACTGACCACAGAATCATAATCAGCTAAATGATATAATACTAAATTACAAAATTACCCTGCTCACCAGGCACAAATTTTATTAAGTTTCACCCGCCGCATATCTTTTGAACTTTTTTGTTGATTTCATTTCTTTGAAAAAGGCTCGTTCAAAACAAACAAGTACTCAAGTTCCAGCTACCTCCCTTAACCATCAAGTATACAAAACATGTCCACTGCAAGTTACAAGAAGTTCGAGGACATTGAGTCTGGCGCCTTTCCAGATAAAATGACTGTCTTCCAAGACTGTCTTCGAGCTTTTAACAGCACTCCTGTTGATGCCAAAAAGTGTCGTGTCTTGATTGCCAGATTGTTAAGGTTATTATATAATGGTGAAACATTCCCAAGACAGGAAGCCACTACCTTATTTTTCTCCATTTCAAAATTGTTTCAACATAAGAATTCATCCTTAAGACAAATTGTTTACCTAGCTATCAAAGAATTGTCTGTTATCTCAGATGACGTTTTAATGGTTACTTCATCAATTATGAAAGATGTCCAAAACGGTGAAATCATATATAAACCAAATGCTATCAGAACTTTAGCTAGAGTGCTAGATGGCTCTACTCTCCATGCTATTGATAGATTAATGAAAACCGCAATTGTTGATAAACATCCATCAGTCTCATCAGCTGCATTAGTCAGTGCTTATCATTTATTACCTGTTGCTAAGGGTGTTGTTAAAAAATGGGACCACGAGATTCAAGAATCCGTCTTGGCTATCAAACCATTTCCTCAAACTGGTGATTCATTCATTAATGATTCCTTAATTACTCAATATCATGCTTTAGGTCTATTATACACTTTAAAAAATCATAATGAAACTGGGTTAAAAAAGATTATTGAACAATGTTCAAAGGCATTAAAGAATCCATTAGCTGTTTGTCAATTGATCAGATATGTTAATAGACTATTATTAGATGCCCCTTCATTACACCCTGTCTTATTCCCATTACTACAAGACTGGGTCAACGACAGAAATCATGCAGTCAGTATTGAAGCTGTTAAAGCCATTGTTAATTTGCCAGGCCTTTCAAATGAAAACTTTGGTATTGCTGTTCAAAGATTACAATTCTTATTGACCGCTCCAAACACTGTATCAAGATTTGCTGCTGTCAGAATTCTCAATAAATTATCATTAAAGACTCCTGAAAAAATTGTTACATGTAATACTGAATTAGAATCTTTGATCAACGACCCAAATAGATCAATTGCCACATATGCAATCACCACTCTATTGAAAACAGGTACCTCTGAAAACATCGAAAGATTGATCAAAACCATTTCAAATTTCATTAATGATATCTCTGATGAATTCAAGATCATTATCATTGATGCAATTAAGACATTGTCATTAAAATTCCCACAAAACTATAAGTCGATGTTGTTATTCTTAATTGAAATTTTGAAGGATGATGGAGGATTTGACTTTAAAAACTCAATTGTTGAAACCTTATTTGATCTAATATACTTTGTCCCAGAATCCAGAGATTTAGCTTTAGAAAACTTATGTGAATTCATTGAAGATTGTGAGTTTACCGAATTAAGTGTTAGAATCTTAAACTTATTAGGTAATGAAGGTCCAAAAACTTCTAACCCAACTTTATACATTAGACATATTTATAACAGAGTTGTATTGGAAAACTCAATTATTAGATCTGCAGCTGTTGTTGCATTATCTAAGTTTGCTCTAACTGATGATGATTATGTTAGCAACTCTATTAGAATTTTATTAAAGAGAATTGTCAATGATGCTGATGATGAAGTTAGAGACCGTGCCATTATTTCCTTGAAGTTCTTAGAAGGCTTAGACAGTAAGAAGAAAGCTAAAGAAATCATTATACCAGCGTATAGATATGATTTATCACTATTAGAATCTAAATTGACCACTTATATTACAGGAGATGCTTCTAACTTCCAGACTCCTTTCAATATTGAGTCAATTCCAAAGATTTCTGAAAGTGAATATAGAGCAATTGATCTAAAAAAGAAGACTATTAAATTGGAAAGTTCCGCTGAACCAACTGTATCAGTTGCACAAGATGGCAGAATTACTTCATCACCTGTTGATGACAGTTCTGTTGAAGCAGAATTACAAAAGCAACAATATACTAATGAATTACAATCAGTTGATGAATTTACATCATATGGTCCAGTTTTACATTCTTCAAACATTGTTCCAATTACTGAAAGTGAATCTGAGTTTGTTGTTTCTGTTATTAAACATGTTTACAAAGAACACATTGTTTTACAATTCAATGTCTTGAACACATTACCAGATACTTTATTGGAAGGTGTTACTGTTCTTGCAGAGACAGATAGCGAGCAATTGGAAGAAGAATTCCGTTCATATGCCGATCTAATAGTACCACTAGAAAATGGTATTGTCTATGTTTCATTTAATAGATTAGGTAGTGGTATTATAAACAGTAGAATTAATAATACATTATCATTCATTTCTAAGGAATGTGATCCAAAAACACTGGAACCAATTGATGATGATAACTCTTACAAAGATAAATATGAAATGGAAGATTTAGATATTATTCCAGGTGATTTCATTATTCCATCCCATATTGGTGACTTTAACATATTTTTTGATGAAATGGCAAATGAAGCTGTTGGTACATTTAATTTAAGCATGTCATCAATTCAAGAAGCTGTTGATCACTTAATCGATATCTTATCATTATCACCAATTGAAGGTAAATTAGTTATGAATGAAACATCTCACACATTAAAATTATTTGGTAAGAGTCTAGAGGGTGAAAGAATTGCTGTCCTAATTAAATTGGTTAAAAGTGCTAAAGCAGGTATAACATTAAAGGCTACTGTTAAATCTGAATCTCCAGACTTATCTGAGGTTATTTTAGAAGGTATAGCTTAAGTTGTGTAGAGTAAACAAATAAATTTAATAAAGAAAACATGGGTCGTCTGTACATTAATCACATTATACAAATCATTCAATAAAGATTCATTATAAAAAAAAATTTGCATAATTTCGTGTAAGTTGATTAATACTTCGAAAAAAATTTGAACATATTACAATCCATCTTTAATAAGACACATAAATTCATTGATTTTATATACTACAGATGTCTGATATTGAAGAGGTATAAATGTATATTATAAAAAAATGGTAATTGCTAGCTAAGAATAAAAAAAAGCTTGTGCAATCTAAGTGTTGTATCGTTCTTGAAATATTAAAAAAAAAAAACATAATGAAGGTTATAATGAGATTAAGAATTGTATGCTGTAAATAACAGAAATAAGAATAACTTGTGGGCATCATCATTAAACCTAGCAAATCGGTAAACAACTATTCATAAGCTTGAAATTTTAAATTGAAATTAGTTGTATGAATATTGTTACCCTAGCACTTGTTAATTAAGCAATGGTACAAGTGAACCAGAAACCGTGCCAAATAAAGTTATCAGCGTTTTCAGCAGATTCAGTTTGAGTAGCAGAAGAAGTAATAGTTGTTGGTTGCATTTTTAGTAGTTGAAGTAGTTGAAGTAGTTATTAATGTAATTAATGTAGAATAAAGAAGATTAAGTTTTCTGAATAATTGTGAACATATTTTTTCTTTTATACTTGAGATTTTAAAAATTACAATATTTCAATTCATGCTGAATTGAGGTGAAATTTTTTGAATGAAATAACATAAAACAAACAAGATTGAAAGATTAGCTTGAACTAGAGTAACTAACACTATAATTTCAGATCATCAACGAACAAAATAAATCTTCAATGAATAAACTTAGAGATTTTTAAAAAAAATTTAGTTTTGGAATCATAATTATTTTCCTAATTGGGTTTACACAATAGAAGCGGCAATGAGTTGATAGTTCATTATTAAAGCTAAAAAAGCCATTTGTTTTCCCAAAATAGGTTATATTACATGCATGCTTGATATAACGAGTCCAGTAAGTTCTAAACCTTGTAATATCTTTCTTATGATGTAAGAACAACCTCATATCAAGCCATCAATGCTACATTTAAAGCTTGTTATCACAGTCTTTTAATTAGTGTAAGTATTTACTCACTATGGATGCTGGCCGTATCAATTTTGTTTTAGGAAATTTCAAACAAAAAATGGTTTAGCTTCTTGAGATATGGCAGCCTATAAGTCTCTGTCAATACAAACAACTTGAAAATACTCTAAATCTGATCAGATTGTTTGTGTGTTGTTGTCAATATCAACTATTGTGGCTCATTCATATTGAAGATTATTATTTTTGTTTGGTTTTTCCTTAATTTTGTTTGGTATTTGGATTGTTGGTTACATTGTAATCTCTTTACTTCTTTTCACAATAAAAAAATTAAAGTATGACTACAGAAGTCTCCAAAGTTGATAGTCCTATTCTGGACAATAAGTCGTCAACCCTTGTAGATGGAACTACAACAAATGGTAATGGGAAGAAATTCAAAAGAATTGAGGTCGAAACTCTCGCTAAAGAATTTCAAAAGGAATTGGGAGATAAATGGAATAAATATCAATTAACTGTTAGTTTATTTCTTGTTGGTAGATTATCAAGAACTGAATTAACTCAAGATTTAAATGATATATTGACTGATACAAAATTGATCAGACTTCATAATCAATTTCTGTTAGCAAATCTAGCTAATGCATTAAGAGATGGTCCTATCGGTGATGCTAATTTAAGTTCAACATTTGGTAATAATTCGTTAAATAAAAAGAAAAAGGACCGTGTTAAAGTATCAAGTCAATATGAAAGGTTGAAAAAAGATGTCATGGCCTTGCCCATCAAAGAAAGGCGTAGAATTAAATCAATTCAAAGGGATTCAGGTAAGAAAACTATGGCTAATTCCTCTGTTACTCTTACTAGACAGGCATTATTACCAAAAATTCCAATGGCTAGTGATAAAGATAAAGTACTTACTGGCAATACTGTCGAATGGACACAAGATATAAGTCATGGTTTGCAAACTCCATTGTCTGTAGAGACTTACTCATTACCGGATAATGAGAATCTTAAAAGTAGAATGCTTGGTATCTCAAGAGAACATGGGGTTACTGGAAACGTCACCAAAGATGCCATTGATGTTTGTTATATGGGTTTAGAAATATATTTGAAAAATATAATAGAGAGTGCTATTGATACAGTTCGTTATAGAAAGAATAAATATGCATCAGATGATATCTTTGATGAAATAAGCATGAAACAAGAACCGACTGATAACATCAATAGCAGTAATAAAAGAAGAAAATTAGTGTTGACTACAGAGGACCTAGTTGATTCCTTAAGCATTCATCCTTATTTAACTAGTCCGAATGGTCCAATTTATAGATTACATGCATTGCAACTTAATGATGATACATATGTAGAGGAAAAGACATCAATTGATACAATACTCAAACCTAAATCAGAAGTTTTTAAAAATGTTCATTCTGGTTCACAACATCAACAGCAACAACAACAGCAACATCAGGAACAAAAAAATCAAACCCAACAAATGAATAGTAATGGCAATGGTAATGGTACTAATATTGGTGAAAATAATAATAATAGCAATAGTAACAATAATAGCACCAATCTTAATAAACCTAAAGATAATGAACATGACAAAGCTGATCAAAGTGCAATTACATTGCCTAAGAGCTCTAATAATACTATAAAGCAAGAGCAAAATCCTTCAATTGTTCCTTCCTCTACCATCCCATCCATAAATGAAATTAAAAATGAAAGTATTATTAATGTGGGTACGAGAGATGAATTAAACTGGGTTATTCATGACATATTATCTACTCATTGATGAAGAGTCAACAAAACAAAATTATCTGTAGAATGGATGATTTTAACGATTATTTAATGAATTTTTCAATTCTTACAAATTCTTTTATGCTTCAACTATATTATATATGATGAGGCTAGGCTCATTTAATACATGTAAGAACTTTTCAACTCTTTTGAGCTTAAAAGTTTCATTGTGATAATATAACAATCTTATATACGATAAGGATGTTGTATTGTATAGCATATCAATAACTGATTTTATTAATTATTAAAAACTACTAATGTTTCAAGCGCTATGGTGTAAATCAATCAATCAATTTTTGAATGCAAAATTTGTGGTAAAATTATCTATTATAAACTTTTCTTATACAGAACTAATTTCGTTATTTTGTTCCACCAGGAACTTTTTATCAACCAGAAAACTACACTAATGAGATTTTAAAACTTGCAATTTTCGAATTTTTTTTTTATATTGTATATTTATAATTTAAAGTTATTTAAAGTAATATTTATAGAGTAGAGAGTTTGAAACCTTAATAGGTATTTTGATATTGTGTAATGCTAGTTTTAAGCATCAATGTTCATGAATTGAATTCCCAAGGACGGCCTTATACCTTAGTTTAACGTCATTTCGGCGGTCTTGCAAGAACCCTTAGGAAGGTCTATGAAAAAATTTTAAGATGATGCGGTGGCTCAATGGTAGAGCTTTCGACTCCAGTTTAGGAATCTTATTGCAATCGAAGGGTTGCAGGTTCAATTCCTGTCCGTGTCATTCTCGACTTTCTTTTTTAGATTATTGACGGAATCTTTCTAGAGTATTGACAATAGATTTAAAAACCTGATCATGCTACACTACCTTTAACTATTTGTCTACCAGCTTAATGTTGATTACCTATCAAGCAAGTAACTATCTATATAATTTTCACAAAAAATTTATACCAATGCTAAAAGTGCTACTACTTTACTAGTTTTTATATACATCCAAACATCTTGTCATGTCCCCCCTAATGTGCAATACTAATGGCTATTGGCGCATTTTTAAATTACCTTATCTTATCAAATACTTATTTCTTTAGTTATATCCAATTGAACCTTGAGCTTCTTACTGCTATAGAGAAGTGTTAGACTATAAGTACTGTCTTTCTAAATTCTTCGTAATGTCGTCCACAATTATACCAAAGAATGTTCAAAACATCACTTGGAAAAGATTAGGTACATCAGGTCTTAAAGTCTCTCCCTTCATTATCGGTTGTATGTCATATGGTTCTCATGATTGGGCTAAATGGGTTATCAACGATAAGAAAGAAATCTTCAAACTATTCAAACACCTCTACGATAATGGAATTAGAACCTTTGATACTGCAGATTTTTATTCGAATGGTTATTCTGAAGTTCTAATTGGTGAATTTTTAAAGGAATATAATATTCCAAGGAAAAATGTTGTTATCTTAACTAAATGTTATTTACCAATTGATGATGATTTACCATTAAGACATGATAGTTCAACTTTATCTGATTATAAGATTGATTTGATTAATTCTAGAGGTCTATCAAGAAAACATATCTTTGAAGCAATTCAAGGCTCCTTAAAGAGATTACAATTAGATTATGTTGATGTCCTTCAAATTCATAGATTGGATAAAGAAACAAGCCCATATGAAATTGTTCGTGCTTTAAATGATATTGTTGATGCTGGTTACACCAGATATATTGGTGCCTCCACTATGAAAGCTTATGAATTTATTGAACTCCAAAACTTGGCAAACCAAAATAATTTCCATCAATTTATTTCAATGCAAAATTATTATAATTTACTTTATAGAGAGGAAGAAAGAGAAATGATTCCATATTGTAAGGACAATGGTCTTGCTATATTACCTTGGTCTCCTCAGGCTAGAGGTCTTCTATCTAGACCTATCAATAAAACTACTGATCGAATTAAATCTGATCCAACTTTTGCTAAGATAGGTCTTGATATCTTAGGTGATGCTGACATTCAAACTGTTAACAAAGTTGAAGAGATTTCAATCAAGAGAGGCGTATCAATGGCTCAAGTTGCAATTGCCTGGATAATTTCCAAAGGTACTATCCCAATCTTAGGTTTGAATTCCATTGAAAGAATTGATGAGGCCTTAGAAGTTGTTAAGGATGATGATGGTTTGAAATTGACAGATGATGAAATAAAGCAATTAGATTCATTATATCATCCAAAATTTCCATTAGGTGGCTAAAATTATAGTAACTACTTGCTGAAAAATATATGGCCAATGTATATTTCTGTTTTGTTTATAGTTTTCAATTTCTGGTTGACTTTGACTTTAGTAATCTATATATAGAAGCGGATACCCACAAATAAGATATCTCATATCTTCGTGTACAAGAGTAATAATAAGCTTACACTAATTCAATTCGCTTCAGTTGAAGGGGGAAGATATAGAGTTTCATGGCAATAAAATATATATAATGTGATTTGTTCATTGTTTTTTATAGTCAAGAATCTTACGTTTCATCTTTTACATTTTTCTCATACTATCTATGACACATGTTAATGAATACCTAACGGTCAGGTATTAGACATTAACTTATCCTTGCAAGCTATTTGAGAGCTTGGTAGTGCTGTTTATTTCTTTACATATAAGATTTTTTCTATTCATTGTATGCAGGGTGCTTCAAAGTATGGGGTAAAACCCGATCATCTCATTAAACAGGAAACGCACAACTTGAGATAACTCAATATTGAAGATAAATTGACTAGGTAACCTGGATATATATACTATTATCAACTTTGGGTATGTTACTTGTCGAAATTTTGATTGTATCACTGCTTTCGATACTTCTATTTCGAATAATCTGGCAAGCTCTACTTTGAATAATTGATTTTATTATTAAAATTATCATTAAATTTTTTAACTGAGAACTTCATTTTGGATATAATGTCATTAATCAAAAAGTGAGAAGTTGGAACAGTCTCAAAATGTCTATAAATTAAGGGCTTCCCTCCCATATTTTGAAAATAATTCCTTACTTCTTTTTTAACATACTATAACTTTATATAAACACATTAACTGAACCAACAAATACAACACCTACTTTCTTTAACTTTTTTACTCAATAATTCTACTTATGTTTGATATTCAAGGTTTAATCACTAGATTTATTAACAATAAACCATCTAAGCCAAGACTTTTCTCTGATATTTCTCTTGAACAATTGAGAATACCAAACAATGTTGATTGTCAAACCATTCAATTTTTAAAAGAGAACAATTATGATTTACTGACTTCGTCCTCTAGCTCTACTACTACCATTACGATTAAACATAACCATCATACCAATGTTGGCAAATCACATGAAATTCAAAACCTTTCATTAGTTGTTGCCACTTATGATGGACAAAAGCATTTACTTTGTCCATATTGCGATGTTCAAGGAATCATTGAAAGTGGTTTTAAGAAACATAAGCATGTCTTCTTCGGTACTAGTAACACCCATTATAGACACCATTTGGCACAAGAACATGGTGTCTTAGCAAAAGCAATGCCTGTAAAAGATCCAATTCTTGGATTTACTAATGTGTTTGGATCAAATGGTATTTTAAACTCTAAGTTGGTTGCAATTTGTCCTTATAAAGATAAGGATGATTCAACTTCTTGTAATGGTCAATTTGAAATTGATTTAAACAAATCAAATCCATTCATTAGTTATTTGAGACATTGCGAAATTTATCATGATAAATTTAAAAGTGGAATAGTCAAGAAGACTGATAAGATCAACAAGGCACATAATTATAAGTGCATTGTTCAGAATAAGTTACCAAATGGAGAAGAGAACTTCTTTATTCCCGTTGATTTTGAACAGTATGATAATTGGAGTCAAGCTACAGGTTCATATATCAAAAATGTAATAAAATTTGATGAATCAATCAGGAGATTGATGGATTTTTATTTCATTAATGATGGTTGTTCCTTACCATTATATACTTCAAGAAATCAAGATTTGATGATAAATAGACCATCAAATTTAAAAGCACAATCAGCTCATCTTCAATTTCAATTCCAAACTGTTGTTACAGCTGCTTCTTCTCAAACTGCTGCTTTATCTCAATGTAAAAGACATACAGAGGAAGTTCAAGCTCCAATGCAACATAAAAGACACAAAGTAATTGCTGCCAATGTTGCTAATATTCCTGTCTTCACCCAACCTGATTCGATAGATGAAGCGATCAAATTTGACACATTTTTAGAACAACAACTACAAACTCTTGTTAGAAACGAATATAATAATATTGGAACAAATTATACAAATTTTTCAAACCAGTTGATAGACCAAATCCAACCAATTCTTCATGAATCTGAAGCTCAATCAAAACAAATTGGGATAAAAGCAAATTTTATTTCAGAGGATGAGGAAATTGATCTTAACGTATTAAAAGAAGATGAATTCTTAACATACTTAACAAGACCATATAAAGTACCTGAACCTAGATCGAAATATAAGAATATCAACGGTAACAATCATTTCAACAATCATTTCAACAATCATGTCAACAATCATGTCAACAATCATTTCAACAATCAAACTCAACATCCAGTTTATTTTGAAGCTAATGAAGATTCAAATGCATTAGCTAATGATGGAAAAAAAGAAAGTGTTTCTGTGTTTGACTTTAACGAACATTTTGATCTCATGACTAATTCAGACTACCAATTTTTCCTCAATGATAATTACTTATAAAATCAACATTTTCTAGTCTATTTGAGCACATAATACAATTTATTTACACAATTTTATGATTAATCTAACTACCTATAATATAGTTATTTATTTATTTAATTTTTTATTTAATTCGTATACAAATACATGAATAATAGAAAGCTAATTGTTCACAAATATATAGAGTGTTATTTTAGATCTTATTAATTTATCATTTGGAAATGAGTTCCGCAACAGATGCCCAGTAAATTTTGTGAAGGAATATTGGTATACAGCCGCACACGCTAATTTAAAGTGGTAAAGCAGACCTTCTATTTCACTACAGAAATTAAATAAATTATATAAATTACCATAAAAAATTATAGAAACATACAGCTAATAGTGTTTTAATTATAAGTTATCTTATTTTGGAATGAAATAGTAGAAAATTGAAATTTATGAAAATAATAAGATATATTATTTGCAAATATCTTTTTAAGTGTGTTCTAATTCAAATTTCTCTTAATTACAAAATCCGTAATATTATTATAATTTTGATATTTAAACTTCTACAACGATCCCCAAACATATTAAATAATTATCAGTTCATTAAACAATTGCTCAACTTAGAAAGGAAAACAAAACTTGGTAAATGCAATTCAGTAATTAATAACTTTTTGCTTATTAATAAATAGTTCAAACATAAAGCTAAAAAATAATATTAGTTTTCCACTTTATGAGGAGTGAGTAAAAAGATTTGGAAATCCAAAAAGGCTAGAATTCACTATATGGTACCTGAAATTTATCCTCAAGCCTAATAGTTCACACCTAAATAATGCAATTTTTATGGATAGCTAATTACTTGGTTTGATTGTAATCGTTGTATAAATAACAATTGTAATCACCGCTTATTTTATGTATTATTTCCGATTATCACCTGTAAATTTCGGAATTAGAGTTTGGTGATATTATACAAATTAATCTTATTGTATCGATTGTAATATGCAACATTATCCAAAAAGTGAAACAATCTGATAATAAAAATTTTGAATATAGTTTGTATTACGCTTGTTGGATTGATAAATCTCTATTTTTAATGTTCAAAGCTTAGTTAACGAATTATAATCACTTCTGGGGTAGGGTACTAGCAGCGATGTGCTTAGATCATATATTTCAAAAATAAATAATAATTATAATTATCTATTATGATAATGTCACCCTCAAAATTATAAACAAACAGGAAGACAAGCAAATAAGAAATACTGAATACTAGCTTGTTTCAAGTATATTTATAAAGTTAATTATTCATCACTATGGAAGTTGGACAATTACTTCAAAATGACAGGAAGTGGTCTTTTCATCTAATCATTACTACTTTCGTAGCGTGTATGGCATCCATTCAATATGGCTATCACATGTCTGAATTAAATGGTCCAAGTGCAATTCTATCCTGCTCCAGTGATTTAGCATCACCAGAATTACCATATGAGGACACTTGGTTTGCACATCATGGAATTTCAAAGTGTATTCCAATGACAGATAAGGGATTAGGATTTGTCACTTCAATATTTTCTATTGGTGGTCTTTGTGGATCACTCTATGCTGGTCAATTAGCTGAAAAATTGGGGAGACGAAAGACTAATGGAATTAATGCTCTGATATTCATAATTGGGTCTACTATAACAGTATTCAGTAATACAATTGTTTCATTGTCTATAGGTAGGTTTATTTCTGGTCTAGCAGCAGGTTGTTCTATTGTTGTAACCCCATTAATGATTAGTGAGATTAGTCCTCATGGGTTGAAAGGATTCCTTGGTAGTATGAATCAAGTGGCAATAAATTTAGGTATATTGTTAACTCAGGTATTGGCTATAAAATGGGCCAATTCAAATCAATGGAGATTATTGTTGTTAATGGGTGCATTTTTAGGTCTTTTAAATTTTATTTTATTGTTATTTACTGATGAAAGTCCAAAATGGTTAGCTACTAAGAACGAATTACAAGCAGCTAGGGAAGTCTTATTAAAATTAAGAGGTGGAGATACTGTATTAACAGATATTGAAGCAAGTAAATGGAGCTATGATAATAATATTAATGCTAATAATCATGACATTGGTAGTAATGCTTCATTGGAACAACAATCTTTGGTTGATAGACAAGATACAAGATCAGAAAGCACTGAGTCTCAATCAACTAAGACACATTCAATATTGGATTACATTAGAGATCCTATATTTCATAGATCATTGTATGCCGTCACTACGATCATGGCATGTCAACAGTTTTGTGGTATAAATTCAATTATCTTTTATGGTGTCAACATTATCAGAAATATCTTACCTGATTATGCAGTGTTAATTAATTGTTTAATATCGTTAGGTAATGTGGTAATTACTTTCAGTGCTGCTCCATTGATTGATCATTTAGGAAGAAGACCTTGTCTATTAACATCAGTTTCAATTATGTGCATCTCATCTATTCTCATGTCTATTGGTATTTTAGGTACATCACCAATAATTTCTCTGGTAGGTATGTTTGTATATGTTGGCTCATTTGCGATTGGGTTGGGTCCAATTCCTTTCTTAATTGTTTCCGAAATAACTCAACCTGAAGCAAGAGGTGCTGCTCAAAGTTATGGTACTACAATTAATTGGTTAGCCACATTTATTATTGGGTTTCTTTTCCCAATATTTGAATCTGTATTGCATGGCTATGTATATTTAATCTTTGCATCTACTTGTGTGTTCTTTGGTCTTTATGTCTTCTTTAGATTACCAGAAACAAAGGGTCATAAAACATATGAAGAAGTTTGGAATATTAGAAATGATTGAACTATAAATAGTAAATAATCTTCAACAAGTTATTTAATTATTAAAAGAGAAATATATACATGAACATAAATGATTAGTTGTTATGAAGTTGATGTTTGACTTATAGATAAATAAAATAATACTATTAGCATTGAGAGCAGAAAAAAAAATAATTTAGGGCTTTTATAAACATGACTTCATAGTAGGGTTTGCTTAAGACTAATGCTTTTTTTACAAACCCATATCACAAAAAATTAGTGTGACCGCTTTTCTCGTAATACATCCAGACATTAATTCTTTTTGTGCGTGAAAATCGAGCGGACACATAGAGCTCGTCTTATTTCCGACCTGGTATACGCAGCAAACACATAAAGTGTTAACGTCTAATTCCGACCGACTCTTTCATTTTTTCAAAACAAAAATTATATTCAAATTTAATCCTTCTACTCACTTCTGTACTAGCATCCACAAGTTAACAAGACAAAATGCCTACCAGATTAACTAAAACCAGAAAACATAGAGGTAACGTCTCAGGTATGTTTTAAATTCGCAATATCATCATCAGCAATTAAAAATAAGAACTTGTTTGTGTATTAGGTCTCTTCTAATTTGTATTCAAAATAAGGATTTCATCAGGATGGTTAAAGTCTCACTATAATAGTATATAAGCAAATGTGAAAGTATTATCAAACAGTAAAGATATCCAAGTATAATGATATTAATCAAAGCGTTTCAAACCATCAAATACAATATTCAAAAATTTCTATTTATATATTGATTCTGATACCCTCAAACTATATTTATTACTCTTATTTTTCAAAAACTTTTATCAGCAGTTTCAAATTTATCCAAGGAGTACATATTCTCATGACATTGCAAACAGTTATATATACATATCTTTTTAACTTTATTAATGCATCAGGAACTCAGAAACATGAATGATTTTTTGAATACAATTTAGATGATACTTGGAATTAGACAAAGAATCAATTTTTAAATTCTATGATATAATTATAGTTTTGAAAGTTCAATAAATACTAACAATTTTGTATTATAGCCGGTAAGGGTCGTGTTGGTAAACACAGAAAGCATCCAGGTGGTAGAGGTATGGCCGGTGGTCAACATCATCACAGAATTAACTTAGATAAATACCATCCTGGTTATTTTGGTAAAGTTGGTATGAGATACTTCCACAAGCAACAAGGTCACTTCTGGAAACCAGTTTTAAACTTAGATAAATTATGGACTTTAGTTCCAGAAGAAAAGAGAGATCAATATCTATCCTCTGCTTCTGCCTCTGCTGCTCCAGTTATTGATACTTTAGCTGCTGGTTACGGTAAAGTCTTAGGTAAGGGTAGATTACCATCTGTCCCAGTTATCGTTAAGGCTAGATACGTTTCCAAATTAGCTGAAGAAAAGATCAGAGCTGCTGGTGGTGTTGTTGAATTAATCGCTTAAGTTTTCTAAAACTATTTTCAAACATTTTAATTTAACGTCAAATCATATACATTTTCTTTGTACTAGCCTTCACTTGTAGATTTAAAAAATAATCACATAACCTCATCAATCGTAGTTATTGAAGATTGTTGTAAGCATTGCTATGTACGAGATAGTATGACTAAGTTATTAACACCTGGAGAATTAGTTATGATAGAAACCTCTTTTTGGTATACCACCTATGAAAAGTTTTCAGTGCAATTTATTGACACTTATTTCTGCTAACTTGTTTTTTTTTGTTTACTTTTACCAAAGAGAGAAAAAAAGTTGATGAGTTCAAATCAAAATATTTATCTAATCTTGATTTACTCTAAGTAACCTTCACCATTGGTTTAAGTTTACAGAAGTAACTAAAAATAGCATTTATTTGCATCTTATCTGTGAAAACTAGAATCCTCTCATCATAGTTTATGATAACTAGAAATATTATCATTTCTTCATCCAACTTAGCATCAAGGTTCATTACAAAATACAATCAAGTTCATACTACAAGAGCTATATCTAATACTTTTCAAAAAAATAAGAATATAAATAAGCAATTAAAAATGACACAAGAATGGACTGTTGAAAGCGCTATTCCAGATAGTATCAAGGAACTATTAGCCAGTAAGTCAACTTTATTAGAAAAAGGAAAGGACAGTTATGTCTTTATATTTTTACAAATAGTCAGTCTGTTAAAGCAACAAAGAAGAACAGGATGGGTTGATCATGGTATTCCTGATTGTGAATCCATCTCTGATCACATGTACAGAATGGGTATCTGCTCTATGTTAATTAAAGACAAGAAAGTTTCCACTGATAAATGTGTTAAAATTGCTATCATTCATGATATTGCTGAATCTCTTGTTGGTGATATTACTCCATTTGCCGATGTCACAAAGGAAGAAAAGCATAGAAGAGAATTAGAAACAATTAAATATCTTGCAAAATTAGTTGGTAAATATGATGAAGCCAATGGGAGAGAGATATTAGAATGTTGGTTAGATTATGAAGAAATTAGAACAGTAGAGGCAAGATATGTTAAAGATATTGATAAATATGAAATGTTATTACAATGCTTTGAATATGAAAAGCAATATAAAGGCGTTAAAAAATTAGATCAATTCTGGTCTGCAAGAAAATCAATCAAGACTGAAGAAATTGGTGGTTGGGCTGACTTACTTGTAGAAGAAAGAAATACGTTTTGGGAAAAAATTGAAAACAAGAAGAATTGAGCTCATTATGATTACAATTTAATTTTATTTCATTTTTAATATTTCTTCTATTTAGCATATATTTTAATATTCATCTCTTCATTAATGATATTTTATCATAATTACTGCTGTTTTTTTAGAAAAAAGCAACTTGTAAATATCTCAATAATTAGACACAAATATTGAATAGCCATTCTGTAAAAGCCCTTTGATCATTTACTTTTGTTCAATTTAAATATTGAATAATTGGCTAGTGGAATCTACTGAATAAGAGAATGCAAATTTTATATTATTTTTGTGTCTATATGTATATAAGTATATACGACCTTTAGATGATATCTTTCGACTACTGTTTACTGAATAAGCCATAAATTATCATACCCAAATAACCAAGGACCTACAGTATGTCTTGCCAATATAGCAAAAATACCCAACCCTAATTGAATGCCTAGTAGAGTCATACATAATTTATCTTCTCTCATCGGACCAAACCAAACAAGGACTAAGTTGATCAAAGTTAAGTTATTAGTTTCCTTTATATGTTTTTCTTTAACAGTTTTAACAACATTATTATGAGTCTCTGATATTTCAAATTCACCTTCAACAATTTTTAATAAACCGAATTTAGAAATAATGTACAGGGCTTTTTCAACAAATGGTTTCAATGGAATTTCAAAGACAGCATGAGATGGGTATAACAGACCATCATCAGGGTTGAATCTTGGCATTCTATGTCTTGGGCAGAAGACAAGACCGAATAATTGAGGCATAGAATATATGAAATTAAATATTTGTGGAATGAAGAATAATAATAAAGTCTTTGAGAAATGACCCAAAATACCAACTATAGCAAATAACATTCCTGCAAAATAACAATATGTATCACCAACAAAGACACGGGATGGATACCAATTATATTTTAGTAATGCCAATGAAACGCCTAAAAATGGAACTAATAGACATGAACTGAATAGATGTGATTCCTTTGATGTTGGTAATTGACCTGAGAATAAATAGAACGAATCATTAATTAATAAAATAATGGCCAATACAACACTTTGACCTGTTTCTAAACCATTAACACCAGCTAAGATATTGATTGAATTTGGACAAAAAATTGCTACTGATGCCATATATGCATAATATAGGCCACCTAATTCAAATAAGGTAGCTCCTAAATAATTTTGTAAGAATTTTGTTGGAATTAGAACATGTGTTAAACCAAAATCAACATAATAGACAATCAATAATGGGATTCCAGCAATAGCAGGCAAGAAAAACTTATGTCTCCATTTTATATCAAATAGATCATCAGCCATACCTAATAAAATAGTACTTTCTAATGATAGGATGGCACTTAAATACTCTGCTAACTTGTTATGTGGAAATAATGAACCATCATTAACTGCATTAAAATGATCCGACATTTCTCCTCTATTACCACCACCCTCTGTATTTGTAACTAAATATTTATAAAAAAGGAAAGGAATAAAGAACATCATTATAAATAAATAAGTCGTAGCAGCAACGGCACCCATTGATTCAGGTATTATTGGTTTATCTTTCTTCGATAAATCTTTTCCAAATAGTCCTATCTTAATGAAAGGCTGAGACAATCTTGGGATAAGATAGTCTGTACAGATGTAGCCAAAGATGGAAAATGCAATTGAAGCATATAATGCTCTGTATGGACCATTAGCACTATATATGATGGCGATGGCTAACAGTATTAATGAAGACTTTGTTATAACAGACATTGTTTGATCAACTATTAACGCTTTTCAACGACGAAAATGAAAGTAAAAGTAACAAATTATGAGTATCTAACGAATAACTGAGTCTGCCAGTGATATGGGGTATAGGCAGTAGTAACGGATACTCAAACAAGAACCAGGATCTACTAAATATAGAAGATTAAACAACAGAAACTTAAATAAAGTACAAAGAACACGTCAAAACAAAAACATAGCTAATAGGAGTGTCACGTGCTCAAGCAGTTCACTATAGAATCACAAATATTTACAACTTACTATCATCCAGACATAGGAGAATGATTTAAAGAATGATGATTTATGAATAAGAGTATGGCCTTGCATAAAATGTATATCATCATCATATAAGTAGATCATTTAACCCTCATAGACACATATTCATTTAGCATTAACTAGCACACGCATTAAATCTCGAAAAAATAGGAGAAAATTGAAAAACCGTGAATGTTTTTTTTTTTTGGATAAATAATAATCACAACAAGAATATCAACAAATCTTCTACTCTCTTTATTATACTCTTTAGAGTTGTAGGTGCTGATTGGTTCAACTGCTAGCTGCTATATATTACCTTCTACTGTCATTAATCATTCCAATTCAGCGTGCATTATCTAGCACTTTGGTTTCAAAATTATTGCATTACAAATCATATCATATCATATCCAATAATCACTAACAGATCAATAATTAGAGAAGAGAGAGAGAGGCAGAGAAGAGTAGAGTTCAAAAACATTATAGAAACATCCTAAAGAACATGTCAAGAGTTATACCACAGATTGACATTAGTGAAATGTCACTAGTTGACAAAAAGGAAAACGAATTTGGTGCTTTAACTTCTCAAGATTATAGATATACTACCGTTTCAAGGGAAGGAAGACCATTACCTGATCCTATTGCTGATGAACCTCCATATTATGTTCTTTTAATTACATACTTAAACTACCTAATATTGATCATTGTTGGTAATATCAAGGATAAATTCGGTCTTTTGTTCAGACCAAAACAATATGCTCATCTATTACCTCAAGATGGTATTGCTCCATTCTATAGCGCGTTTGAATCTTTTTATATTCGTCGTATGAAGATGAAGATTGATGACTGTTTTGCTAGACCAACTGTTGGTGTTCCTGGTAGATTAATTACTTGTATCGATAGAGATTCTCATAACTATAACGCTTACTATACTTATCCTGGTTCCACTTCAACTTGTTTGAATTTATCATCTTATAATTATTTAGGTTTTGCTCAATCTAAAGGTCTATGTACTGCAAACTCTTTAGACACTTTACAAGAATATGGTGTTGGCTGTGGTGGTCCAAGAGATCAAATTGGTACAACAAGTTTACATCTAGAAGTTGAAAGAGTTATTGCTAATTTTGTTGGTAAAGATGATGCTATTGTCTTTTCTCAAGGTTATGCCACAAATTCTTGCTTATTCGCCTCATTGGTTGATAAGAAATGTTTAGTTATCTCTGATGAATTGAATCATACATCTATTAGAACAGGTGTTAGATTATCTGGTGGTGTTGTCAAAACTTTTCCTCATAATGATATGAATGCCCTAGAAAAATTATTAAGAGAACAAATTTCACAAGGCCAACCAAGAAATCATAGACCTTGGTCTAAAATTATGATTCTTGTTGAAGGTCTTTATTCAATGGAAGGTACTATGGTTAATTTACCAAGATTAGTTGAATTAAAGAAAAAATATAAATTTTATTTATTTGTTGACGAAGCTCATT
>JAJMFI010000211.1:0-20093 GCA_030574595.1 Ruyongia chambardii
ATGGTTTGAAAGTATTTGATGAATTGGTTGTAGTATTGCTATTTTGTAACTTTGCACTATTAGTAGAAGTAGAAGAAGAAGAAGAAGAACTAGATTGATATGGAGATAATGGAGGAGAAGGCATTGATTGATCATCAAATTTAGGTAATGAAGAAGTTGAAGATTTTGAATATTTTCTTTCCATCATTGGTATAGTATTAACAGGAATTATCATCTGTTGTTGTTGATTACTGTTATTGTTGTTAATGTTATTGTTATTATTAGTGTTATTGTTATTGTTATTGTTATGATAATGATGATTAATAACAAGATTAGAATCTAGTGGAGAAGTTAAAGAATTGATTATTGATGAATCAGATAGTTCAGGTGTCATTGCACCTACAAATGTAGATATTGAAGTATTAGAAGACATTGTCTAAATTATATATAAAGTATTAATAACAGAATTAAATTCTTTTATTATAAAAAAAAAATTTTTTTCTAGAGAGATGAGATGAGATTAAATACATCATTTTTTTTTTTTTTTAATTTTTTAATTTTCTCTTTTCTTTTTTAAATTTTCGGATTTGTCCCATGTCCCGCATATCTTTGAAGAGCTTCGTTTCCCAAAAGATTGAAATAGAGACAAAATGCGAAATTTAGAAATTTGGAAATGCGAAATGTCATATCTTGTTTATATAGTTGTTTATGTTATTTACTTTAGTAATACTAGAATAAGGGGAGAGAAAATCAGATAATTGAGTTACATTTGATACAAGTATTTTGTATTCACAATATAATGTCATTAAAGAAAACAACATATACATATAAAAAATTATTTTTATTAAAGACGTACATTTTTTCCGAGGATTTCACTTCGGGACAAGTTGAAATTTTAATTTTTTTTACTTATTTGCGATACTACAATAATTATGATAAATAATGTAAACAAATTGTAAAATGGATAAATGTATACTCACTCAATTGATAGATAACATGTCCCATAAACATTTGAATATATACTGTTAACATAATTAGAGTATTCAATTGGTAAGTAATATTAACAATATAGTATGTAATAAGTTATACTAATGAATCATGTATATAAAGTGGAGTTGTAATAATTAATAAATATTGTGGGTTAATATGATATCATTGTAATTTGTATATTAATAGATCATATAATCCTCGGTGATTACTAGAATAATGATATACAAATATCCATATACATATACATATACACATATATTGACGTATATTAATTGATTGACCCATTTAACATAATTATGCTAATCTGGGGTTGCTATTCAATGACATGACACAATTAGTAGTAGTAATGGTAATATTAATAGTAACGATGATGACACATTAAATTTTTTTTTTTAATTGCTGTACTGCCGAGTTTTAGTCACGAGTACTATTAATTCTGTACATATTATATAATGAAAGTTCCGGACATTAAACTAATGTCTAGATTATTGTTCATTTATCCTTCAACTTTGTAATGGTCATACATACATACATATATTATAGTCATTATTAATATTATAATTATAATACTCATTATTTAATTTTCATAGTAATTTTTATCATGACAGATTAATTGTTACAGATAAAATTTTGACATATAATTTTCGTGTAAAAAAGAAAAAAAAAAGAACAGTCTTCTGCAAAGATATACAATCATAATAATAATAATAATAACCATATAATTTATTTATATAATTTGACAATCATAATCAAAGTCGGAATAAATTAAAGAAGAATGTAAACAAACAGTAAAGATATATATATATATATATATATAAAGCTATAAGTATAATAGAACAATAATTTAGACAAATTTTGTGACTGCCATTTCCAAATCTAGCAGGGAAATTGAAGAGTAGGCGTAAAAGGCGTGAACGGCGTAAAATGCTTACATATCATTATCAGTAGAATGGCGTGCATATTTGTCATATACCACATTACCATAATTTTATTTTGCGCAGAACCTTAAATTCTCCATCTGGATTCTGGGACAATTCCTTTTACAATTTGTTTACAAATGATATAGAGCCCTTTATATATGTCAAATAGAGGGGCAGTAATAGTATTACAATTAAAGTGATAGAGATTGATACTCAATGGGTCAATATAAGTGTACAATGCATTCAATTCTTCATATTTATATACTTACTGCTCTATATTAACATCAATTGTCAATACAATTCCTATTTATTTATTTATTTATACTATTTAATATTAGAAAGAAAATATATTCGCGAAGTCAATTTAACGGTCGAGATTGTGTCTGTTTTTGATTCGAGGTTGTTTTCTTAGTAAGATAAATATTTTGGCGCAAAAACAATTTTTTTTTTTAATTTAATTTAATTTTGTCTTTGTGTAAGGAAATTTTAAAATATTCTGGCCTATAACGATCGAGGATTTCATAAGCAATTAAGAGTTTGTTTACTTTAATTTAATACATTAATCTTTTTATAATATATTATAGTATTAACTAGATAGGTCGTATTGATAGAGAATCTATATACCCTGTCTATTACTTGTCATTTTAATTAAATTTTAAATTTATAGATAATTAATTAACAATTATTATAATTCTAATTATTAAATTATTATTAATTTAATCATAATTAAATATTCAATATTGATTTTTATATATATTGATACTCAATTACCAACAATAGCATTGCAATCATGATTGAGTACAACTATCACATTCTTCTCAATTTCAATACAAAGTATATACAATCATCCATTAATTATCATTAGTATCAAAAGAGATTATCTAATTTAATTCCTTATCAATCAATCAATAAAAAATGTCCCGAAACTCAGATCAGAAATTGAAATAAATAAAAAAAAACCAAAGAAAAAAAAAAAAAAAATATAACGGTCGTGTTATACGTGTACCTATCATTAAGTGATAAGAGAAAATTGAATTAATGGCGAAAGACAATTTATATTTAATAGTAATAACAATAATACATTTAAATTAATATAAAATATTAAGTAAACAATTGATAATGAAATTATCATATTATCATATTATCATACTTACAATTATTATTCTTATATTCTTATTGGTTAATTGTTAATTATATACTTCTAATAGAACAATAAATATTTATTATACTATTTAATATGTTTATGTGTATATATGAAGGGTCCAGTTACCCGAAATATATATATATATATATATATATATTATAATTTATAGTTCATAAATCAGTTGAATATTGTTGATCATCTTTTGGCCCCCAAACATTAATCTTACCATCAATTGTACCTGAATAATAGGTACAACTATTAAATCCAGCATATGTAAGACATATATTTCTACTACTCTCCTTTAAATTCTTTCTTAATCTACCCATTAATTTACCATCAATTATTCTAAATATTAAAATTTCTCCATTATCTGATGGATACCAAAGATATTGTAATTCTGTCTCTGATTGTGGACTTAATATTATACTCTTATTAGTCTTATACCTATTTCTAACTATATGACCAAATGATATATTTGAATCATTATTATATCCATCAATTGAATCATTATTATTAATATTAATATTAATATCAATATTCCAAATCTTAATCTTATCATCTAATCCTGTTGATATTAATCGTTTACCATTATCTGTCCAAACTAATCCATTAACACTTCCATTATGTGCTCTAACACTATTCTTTAATATTCCTAATTTTTTACTTCTATTAAGATTTGTTAAATTATTATCTCTATCATTATTGGATCTTTCCATATCTAATTTAATTAAACAACTCTCTAATTTTCTTATATCCCAAATCATAATTTCACCCTCGGAACTACTACTTGCCAATAGATTGAAATTTTGATTTGACCATTGACAACTTAATATACTACCTTCATGTCCTATTAAAGTATGAATAGATGATATTGTTCTAACGTCTAATATTCGAACATTGGGACTTGATGTACCACAACATATTAGATTATCACTATTACCTCCCAATCTCATAATATCAATACAATTTATTTGTGAATTCATATCAAATGTATGAATATCAACCATATTGGAAGTATCCCATAATTTCATTGTCTTATCATATGATCCTGTTATAAACATTCCATTATCAAATGGCCACCATTTAACTGAAGTGATTCCATATTCATGAGGATTATTCCCCAATTCATCACCATTTAATCGATTTATATCAATTATTAATTCTGGTATTTCATCCTTATTATTGATATTAGAGACATCCCAAATCTTAATTGAACTATTATTTGAACCACTTAATAGTAATTTATAATGAACCTTATCAAAATCTAATGAATTTATTGATGGATTATCTTTACCTATACCTGTATTTGGAAATTTGGGATAGTCTAATGAATCTAATTGAAAGTATCTTGATTCTGTTATTATATGTTCAAATTCTTTACATGTAATTTTACCAATTGCTCTATCTAATAATAAAGTTGATTGCATTAATATGTTGTATTAATTATTTTTCTTTACTAAATATTACCACTACAGTAGTAACCATTCTATTGTTGATAGTTCACTATTATTATATTTTTTAATTTTTTTAATTTTTTTTTCTTACTTTCTCCATGAACTTCAAATACTAATAGTAAATTAAATTAAAACTGTTACAAATTTCATGTCTAGTCTAAGAAAGTAATAAACGTATACAAAATAAGACACTATACACAATGGAACTTCAATAAGAAATGACAAATCTCAATTGCTAAAATCTTAATCACTAAATGTTTCACCTGAATAACATACAAAATCATTAAAAGGTGAAAATTTGGGAGTTATCTCTGCGGAGATACTCAGAGAAGGACTACCATCATAATAATTCTTAATCTGTTCATCTCTAATCTTATCGAGATATGGTTCACATTCTATTCTTTGTCTTTCATAATCCTCAAAGAAGTCCATAAAATCTTCAACTTCAACATCATCACAATACCGTGCTCTAATACTTTCCACATCCGCATTCTTATTATATTTGGATTTTAATATTGGTCTGACGCTATCTTCATGATTGTCATCAACTGATGAAATCATTGAAATATTCTCATCATTCTTCATTGTGTTGTCAGTTTTGAACTTATTAGTTGGTGATGTTGAAACCAAATTAGGAAGTCTAGTAGTAAATTTTGCAATCTTTAAAGTTCTAAGTTTCGGTTTACTACCACAGTTACCACCACCAGAAACATTCTTAAAGGATTCAAGTCCAGAGAATAATGATAATGAACCACGATTCCTATACTTCATAAAGTCTTGATTCTTTGAAACTTTTGATGATCTTTGACTTAAACTCTTTTCCTTTGCTAATCTTCCATATTTTGATCTCCTTGAACCATCATACAATAACACTTGTGCAAATTTATCAAACTTAATAGTCGTAAGAATTTTCATTGGAGGTGGTGAACCTACTGTGGTGGGACTGGTTGCTGTTAAACTTCTTGTTGTATCTGGTGTTTCATAAAAGTTAGGATTTCTGATATCGTGACTTGTTTCACTTGATATTGAAGAATTATCATCTGGATGATAAACAGATTGTACCTCTTGTCCATCTGAAATGGAATCTGCTAAATTATTAATAAAACCATGTGTCGACTTCAAGGCAGGAACAGAAACAGAAACTGGTGAATAAATTGAATTTGCTGATGATTCTGTTTTTGAACTTGATATGGTACTAGTAGTTCCCTTAAATACAGCTTTGACTTTTTGAAGAACTGATCTTCTTCTTGCTAAGGAATCTGCACTATTTATACCAGATGAAAAGATGGCATCATTTTGCTGTGCAAAATCATCTATATTGCTAGAATCAACTTCATCATTATTATCAATATTAAACAATTGTCTAATGATATCAGATGTATGATCTTCTTGTTTCAAATGTTCTAACGCATCTGGTGAATTGCAATCAGCATTCGATTGTACAGGATTGTTGTAACTATGAATATCATTAGACTTATCAATTTCTTCATTATAGTTATATGCTATTATATCAACATCTCTGAATGAATTAAGCGATGGAATCTTACTTAACTCTTGCTCAAAATCATCGTATGATCCTGCTGATAATGGCCCTAATCTAACCAAATCTTCTCTCATCTTTTGAAGGCTTTCATATGACATATCATTGATAGGAGAAATGGTTGGAATATCAAAATCAGTAGGACCTTCAAATGGTGATCTTATTTTATTGACAGAGTCAAATAAGGTATTAAAATTTTGAGTCTTGAACTGATTATAACAACTGAATGCCTCATCTGGTAAATCACCAAAAAGGGTAAAGGATTCAACCATTGGCTCATCTACTTTCAATTTGTTTTTCTTTAATCTTCTTTCTCTATAATGACTTCTCATCTTACTGATCAGTGACTCTCTTTTATCTTGATGTGCTGTGTTGGTTCTTTTACCCCAAAGGTGAAATGTTCTTGCTTTACCATCTTTCAACTTAACTTTTGAATCTGTTGTATTATCTTTACAGTTATAACTAAATTGATCTGTATTGGTATGACTAAGAATTGATTTGGTTGCATCATGATCATTATTATATAGATCCAGAACGTTTTGATCAGCGAACTCAAAGATATTACTGCTATCCGCTTCAACTCTGTTCAAAAATTCAACAGCATATGGTGGTAATTCAACATTAGCGTTCATTATTATGATTGATAATTCGATCCAGCTATTAAAATTATGGTTTTCTGGAACACTTCAGAAGTATCTTGGATTGTTGAATGATTATTTATTTTTAGCCAGAAATATTAATAGGAACAATTTTAATAGCTATGAAAGATATAGAACTAATATAATATAATACTACTATATTCAGTAAATGGTAAAACTTAAACTGAACCAGTAAATTCAATTCAATCTTAAAACTGTATATCACAATTCCCATCAATTTTTTTTTGATGATTTACTACTGGATATTATGTTACACAAAAAAATTAATTAATATATGTTTGAAAAAATCGAAAATTTCACTTTATTGTTATTATTAAACACAAAATAGTTGATAGATATTCTTATAAATGCAGCACTATATAATATCTGTCAAGAAAATTGTTCCATTTTCCCTGTGTGTTCACTGTGGAATTTCTAAAATTAATTTACCAGTAGTCTTTCTGCTTTCAATGTCTTGAGCCGCTAATTTATAGTCTTTTAATGGATAAGTCTTATGAATATCAATTTTTAGCTTCCCTGATTCGATCAATTCCTTTAACTCTTTTGCATAGAATTCCCATTCATCTGGAGTAGCTAAGTAATTGAAAACTGTAGGTCTTAAAATTTTCAAATTTTTAGCTGTTAAGGTACCAATTTGAACGGGTGGAACAGGACCTGAGGCATTACCAAAAGAGACTAAAGTACCCTTTCTAGCTAAAGAGTCAATCGAAATTTGGTAAGTATCTTTACCAACGCTATCCAAAGATGCTTCAACCCCCTTACCATTAGTAAACTCCTTAACTTTTGCAACAATATCTTCAGTCTTCGAATTGATTAAGAATTCAGCTCCATTAGCCTTGGCCAATTGTAATTTTTCATCAGTTGAAGCAGTAGCAATGACATGAGCACCACGAGCAGAAATTAATTGAGTGGCAAGTAAACCAACACCTCCAGCTGCTGCATGAACTAAAATATAGTCTCCCTTTTTTACATTATATGCTTCAGTGATGAAAGTTAGAGCAGTGAGACCTTGCACAAGTGAAGCAGCATATAGCTTCAATTTTTCATCATCAGAATCAGCAGATAATTTATAAATTCTAATGGTTGGTTCAAATTTAGTATATTGAGCAAAGGTACCACTTGAAGCGTAGGCAACTTTATCACCAAGTTCATAATTTTTAACATCTTTACCTTTGGCAACAACAACACCACTGGCTTCTCTACCTAAAATTTGTGGTTTTGGAGCATCATATAGACCAATTCTAAAATATTTTTCTATGAAGTTAACACCAGTATATTTGTTTTTGATTAAGATCTCATTGTCATTGATTTCTGGGACAGGGACATCTTCATATTTAAGAACCTCATAACCTCCACTTGGATCAGTTTCGTGAATGACGATAGCCTTTTGAGTCTTTGGGATAGTAAAAGTGGACATTGTTCTAAATTGACTAGTTATACTTCTGGACAATCTATTAAGCATATACAGTAACCCAATTTAAGTGTTGATTGAGTAATTAATTGATTTGAAGATTACAAATTGAAAAGTGGCGATATTATATTCTTTATAAACCATTTAAATTACAAATCAAAAATTTCCACTGTAAACCCGAAAAACGCGCCATCACCGAAATACAAAAAGCCATTGTTATCATTCAAAGGATTCAAGAATGATATTCTCTTTGATTATTTATGTAAAGTAATATAGTAATAGAGCGCCATATATAATAATAATAATAATATGTGGTGAAATACTTCGAAATCAATACTTGCAAATAATCCGTAAGATTAATGGAACTAAATTAAAACAATAAATCTATAACTAGAACAATAATCAATTATACAACTATTAAATAGTAAGAGAAATGAATCAATGGTATATGAATGACGACGACAGCATTAGTTCAAGATTACTTCTTCTTTTGAGAGGTTGAGTTCTTTGGTAATTCCTTAGCAAATGGAACGAAGTCTGGTTCACCTGGAATATATTTTCTTAAGACTTCTGGGATAACTAGACCATCTTCAGTTTGATAATTTTCTAAGACACAACATAAAGCTCTTTCAGTAGCACATAGTGTTGAATTTAGACAATGAACATATTTCTTTTCGCGATCACCCATCTTTTTGATACCACATCTGATTTCTAAGTTTCTTGATTGATAATCTGTACAATTTGAACATGAAACTAATTCTTTATATTCTTCTTGGAATGGGAACCAAGCTTCTAAATCGTATTTCTTAGCAGCAGCATTGTTCAATTCACCAGAAACAATACCAACAACTCTATATGGCAAACCTAATGATTGATAAAATTCTTCAGAGGCACCAATCATACGGTCAAATTCAGCCCATGAGTTTTCAGGTTCAGTAAGAACAAATTGTTCAATCTTTTCAAAAGCATGGACACGGAAGATACCCCAGGCATCTTTACCATGAGAGCCAGCTTCTCTTCTAAAACATGAGGAATAACCAGCATAACGGATTGGTAATTGTTCAGCTGGTGATTCGAACCATTCACCAGAGTGATATGCAGAGATTGGTTGTTCTGAAGTAGCAATTAAATATTTTTCGTCTTCACCATCAATGACTTTATATAATTCTTCATCAAATTGTGATAATTGAGCAGTTTTAGCCATAACATCTTTGTTCATCATGACTGGAGCTTGCATTGGAGTGTAACCTTTTGCAGCTAAGACAGCTAGACCATAATTAATTAAAGCTTGATTTAAGAAGACACCAATATTTCTTAAGAAGTAACCTCTGTGACCAACAATCTTAACACCACGTTCTGGATCATAACCATCTAATCTTAGTAGAATTTCATGATGTGATAATGTAGCTGGAGAACCAGTAGCGGTGGCAATCTTTGCAACCTTAGCATCATCACCCTTTGGATGATATAGTTTGACTAATGTATTATTATCTTCATTGTTTGAAATTGGGACTGATTCATGAACAATGTTACCAACTTGGTTGACCTTGAAACGTAGCTGTCTGTCAGCTTCTTGTTCCTTTAAAGTTAATGCTTTCTTTTGTTCAACAATTGAATCCTTTTGCTTAACTAATTCAGAGGCATCAGTCTTAGCCTTGAATGCTAAACCAATCTCCTTTTGTAGTTTATTTTGATCTTTGTTTAAAGTATCTAAATCAAATCTGATTTTAGTCCATTCTTTGTAATCAGCAATGATCTCATCAACGATTTCCACAGGATCAAAACGAGCTCTTTGTGATTCTCTGATTAATTCAGGATTACCACCTTTTTCTTCAATAAACTGAGCAATATCCAACATGATTAAGTACGCTTTTTACAATCAAAGTAAGTTCTCTTACGATGAACTGGGTGGTGACATTGAATATTTTTTTTTTCTCATCAAAATTCAATGTCAGTTCGGCATAACAATATCTAGTAGTTATTTGCAGACACGCTACACTTATGCTGAAAAAATTGGCAGAGTAGTTAACTAAGCAAAAAATCCGTTGTATGAAAACTGGTCTGATGGTCCAGAGGTTAGGACGTCGCCTTTACACGGCGAAGGTCTCGGGTTCAATCCCCGATCGGATCATTTTTTTCATTTATTAATTTTCAATTTTTTTTTTATTTGGCTTGAATCTCTTATGTTAGCAATGGTCTTGTAATTGTGATATGTTAACCTGCTACACCATTTTTTCCCTATCTAAAAGTAAAGTTTGATAATGATCTACTTGCTTGGTAATATATGCTAATAATGCCATAAGATTAAGATTAAAAAAACACATCTTCAAATTTACGTGTGATTAGATGCTATTTAGCAGTAATTGGAATTGGGAGAGTAGGGTAATCTAGCGATGCTTACGAGCGGCTCTCCGCAGTCTGAAAAATAAATTTTTATCACATACAAATATATTTTAAATTAAAACCATTAATACCTAATATATATTTTATATTGATAATACTATACCCTCCATGGTGCTTAAATCTACTTATTCTGGTGATGTATCAGTGTATCAAGTCTCTGGTACAAATGTTTCAAGATCCCTTCCAGATTGGATCGCTAAAAAGAGAAAGAGAGCTTTGAAACATGATACTGATTATCAGAATAGAATAGAATTGATTCAAGATTTTGAATTTAGTGAAGCTTCTAATAAGATCAAAGTTTCTCCAGATGGACAGTTTGCTATGGCTACTGGTACATATAAACCACAAATTCACGTCTATGATTTTGCTAATTTATCTATGAAATTTTCAAGACATACTGACACTGAAAATGTTGACTTTGAAATTTTATCAAACGATTGGACTAAATCCGTTCATTTACAAAATGATAGAAGTATAGAATTTCAAAGTAAAGGTGGTTTTCATTACAGTACAAGAATCCCAAAGTTTGGTAGAAATCTAGCTTATAATAAAGTTAACTGTGATTTATACATCTCTGCCAATGGTAATGAACTATATAGATTAAATCTAGATCAAGGTAGATTCTTAAATCCTTTCCAATTGGATATTAATACTGAAAGAGGATCAGGTGCTAACCATGTTGCTATCAATGATGTTAATGGTCTTGTATCTGTTGGTTTGGAGGATGGTACTGTTGAATTTTGGGATTCAAGAGCAAAATCAAGAGTAGCGAAATTAAATTTACCATCTAATGAACCATTTGAAATTACAACAACAGCTTTCAATAAACATGATGGTCTAAGGTTTGGTTGTGGTACATCAAATGGTTATTCCTATTTATATGACCTGAGAGCATCAACCCCAACATTGGTAAAGGATCACGGTTATGGATTCCCAATCAAAAAGATGCTATGGTTGAATAATGATAAGTTCTTATCTACAGATAAAAGAATCGCCAAGATTTATAATATTAATGATAATGGTAAATTATTTGCCTCAATGGAACCAAGTGTTGATATCAACGATATCGAGTATTTACCAGAAACTGGTATGTTCCTCACTGCTAATGAAGGTATCCAAATGCATTCTTATTATATACCGAACCTAGGCCCTGCTCCAAAATGGTGCTCATTCTTAGATAACATTACTGAAGAATTAGAAGAAAAGCCAGCAGAATCAGTCTATTCAAACTATAGATTTATTACAAGAGATGATATAAAGGCATTAAATATTCAACATTTGGTCGGTTCGAAGGTCTTAAGAAGTTATATGCATGGTTATTTTATTAATACTGAATTATATGATAAGGTCAACTTAATTGCCAATCCAAACTCATACAAAGATGAAAGAGAAAGAGAAATCAAAAAGAGAATTGAAAAGGAAAGAGAATCAAGAATTAGAACAACAGGGGCCATTACTAAGACTAAAGTTAAGGTCAATAAAGATCTTGCTGATAAATTAATAAAGAAAACAGGTTCTGCCGCAGCTGAAACTATTGTTAATGATGATCGTTTCAAGGAAATGTTTGAAAATCCGGAATTCCAAGTTGATAAGGAATCTCATGAATATAAACAACTTAACCCAGTTGAGTCTACTGCTGATATTGAAGGTCCTTCTAAGCGTTCTAGAGCTTTAACTGCCGCTGAAGAATCTGATGAAGAAAGAATAAAGAATGCTGCTGGTGAATATGAGTCAGATTCTGATGATAGTGAATCAGAATCTGAGGAAGAATCTGAAGAAGAAAATGAAAAGGATGGTGCATTAGATAGATTACAACAAGCCAAATTGAAAAAACAATTAGAGGCTTCAAAGAGAAGAATTGAAGCTAAAAATGAGTCAGATAAATTCTTGAGTGAGATGAAAACATATACTAAAGATTCTCAAATTACTGATAATAGTGAATCATTTGGAAAACAATTAAATCGTATTGAAAAGGAACAAAGGAATATTTCTGAATCAAGAAAGGGTGAAATATTGCATAGACATGCGAGAGGTGAAGCTGAATTGACATTTATTCCAAAGAAGGCTGAAAAGAAGAAGAGATTTACGAAGAACAATGATGAAGAAGATGAAGAAGAAGATAATATGGAGGATATGGAAAAACATGGTAGAACTAAACAAAGATTTGATGGCCGTAGAAGAGCAAGTAAAAATGCTTTCCGTGGTATGTGATTGGAATTTTCATACATCCTTATTCTTATTAATAAAGTCATACTTGTATAAAGTTGTTTTGGGTTTTGGTATAAAGCTCAATAATTAAACGATTTATTTAGCATTTTTTAAAAGAAATTTATAGTGAAGTAAGAGTAGTAGTAGTAGTAGTAGTAAATAAATAAAAATAATTGTTCTATTACTATGGAGTTATCTATATCTTGATTTTTCTATATACAATGACATAACTAAATAGTTATGAATATTTATCAATCAAAACCTTCCTTTTCACCAAGAATTGATATTATTGCAACTTCTGAAGTAGATAATAAACTTGTTATACCAGCCGAATTAACTAATGCATTCTTAACAGTATTAAACGGATCTATAATACCATATTCATACATATCACCTATCTCACCTGTTTGTGCATTAATACCAGTTGAAAATTTGTCCAAAACTTTACTTGCCAGTATTTCACCATTTAAACCAGAATTATTTAAAATCTTTTCAAATGGCTTACTTATAGCATTTTTAACAACTTTAACACCTAATAATTGAGAGAAAGTCAAATCACCAAAATCAATAGTTTCTAACATTTCTTTAGCTTTTAACAAAGCAACACCACCACCAGGTAATATACCACCATTTATAGCTGCATATGTTGAATTCAAAGCATCATCTAGTCTATCCTTCTTTTCAGATACTTCAAACTGAGAGATACCACCTGCTTTAATAATGGCAGCACCGCCAGTTAATTTTGATAATCTAATTTTTAATTGACCCTTATCTGAATCTGTTGTAGTTTCAAGATTAATTGCATCTTTAATTAATTCAATACGTTTATTTAAAGAAGTTGTATCACCTTTACCACCAACAATAGTGGTTTCTTTAGAATTAACAATTACTGATTTAGCAGAACCATAATGCTGTTTAGTGGCAGCACTGGCAATTTGATCTAATGATGGATCTACTATTTGAGCACCAGTTAAAGCTTCTAAATCTAAAAAGTATTCATCACGATGTTTACCAAATCCTGGTGGTTTAATGGCAACAACATTCACCATACCCTTTAATTTATTTAATAAACTTATAGCTAGAGCATCACCACTCAAGCTTTCAGCCACTATTAAAACATTACGTTGTTCCCTCTTAGCATAACTTAAAGTTGGTAAAATATCTTGAGATTTTGTTAATTCACCTTTAAATAGTAGTATCAATGGGGATTCTAATTCAACTTTTGAATTAGGATTTTGTAAATTACCAAATTGAGGATTAATGAAACCTTGATCAAATTTCATACCTTTTGAAATTTCAATTTCATTTTTAGTGGAATGACCTTTTTCAATTGAAACAATACCTTCATTACCTACTTCAATAACAGCTTTTGAAATCAATTTACCTAATGTTGAATCACCATTACATGAAATTGTAGCAATCTGTGTTATTTGTTCATTATTTGATATTATTTGTCTATTAGCATCGAGAAAATCAATCACTCTATCAATGGCAATTTGAATACCTAGTCTTATCTCATTTGGATTGGCACCAGTGGCTACATGTAACAATGCACCATTTAATATATTATAAGCTAAGACTGTTGCAGTTGTTGTACCATCACCTGAATCAATGTTTGATTTACTGGTAATATCTTTCATCAAGGTACATCCCATATTTTCCATTTTGTTATCAAGCAATATTTCTTGAGCAATAGAATATCCATCTTTGGTCACTCTTGGATACCCATACTTTTGTTCTATCAATACGTTTCTACCTTTTGGTCCTAAAGTTACAGAAACAGCATTATATAGCGTAGCAGCACCTTTTAGAACAGATAATCTAGCAGAATCACCGAATGATAACTCCTTATGAAGCACTCTTAGGCCTCTCTTAAAGATAACAGAGTGGCCAGAGTGACCAAATAAACGGTATCTCAACATTACAAAAGGATGTTCCTGCTAATAAATCTAAATTCATGAACAGTTGAAGTTGTTAGAAATTTGATGAATACTTTTTTTTACATTTTTTCTCCATCAATTTAACAATTAATGCTTCTCACTTACAAGAATTGATGATTCTAATATCAAGTAGGGCACAATCACGAACACTTTGTTAGTAGTGAACTGCTAAAATGTCTCTTTTCTCCATTTTTAGGAGGTATCTACTGCATATTAGTCTTCAAAGAGATATTGTTCTCTTTGAAAATTACTGCAATTCCAACGGATACTGACCCAAATTGGAGCTGCAAAATCATTTAAAAGAGCCTAGATTGATGTCTCTTTGGATTCTTGAATTAAAATAAACTCCAAAGAAATGTCCTGTTCTAAGGGCTGGCTAGGCGAAGATATAATTGTCCTATTGCTAGTAGTATAACAGGACCAACATATATGTATAGTTATAAATATTAAATACAAATTATACTTTAATAGCCTGTATCAGTAGCAGGCATATATATAGAAAAAAAATTCAAAAATCTGACAGCCACATACTATCACCATCTCTCCAATAGTAAGAAACATCAATAAAATGGTCTCTAAACTTTCATTTAAAGGTGATAGCAGCACTATTAGCAAGAAAAAGATAGTAAAGAAGAAGAAAGTATCATCATCAGGTAAACCTAAAAAAGTTTTAGATCCCAATTCTGATACTAATACAATAAATTTTGAAGACTACGATCCATCCAAGATTGAAGTTTCATGGACTACTGCTACTGATCTACACGATTTAAATGGACCTTTGATGATAACTACATATGATAGGGATAACAAGAATATTGAATTTGATCATTTGGAAAGCGCACCATATGCATTGGCTGTTGATATATTAGGAGAATTACAACTGAGATCTGATGTTGATATTTCTGATCCTTCAGATTCTATAAATTTTACTACTGATGGTCTAAATCCTGCCATTTATTATGCAAAGATACATCGAACAGAACCAACTAATACTTCCCAGGTATTCAGATCTGTTTCTGTTTGTTCATTAATATCAAGTACATCCAAAGATAGAACTGTATTGGCATTGAGTTCTTCTGCTAATGATGATAAATATTTGAGTGCTAATCCAAAGACTGGTATTGATTGTAAGAGTACTGCCATTAGTAAATTAGAAATCCTTGAATTTGAAAGAGTAGTAATCAAAGATGAAGGAATATTTTTCAGAATTATATGTCAAAATAAAAGTATCCAATTAATTAAAAGTGATTATGATGATAAATTATCATTAGATTTTAGACCAGTAAATAATGCAAATAATAATAATGATCTTTTCGTTATTAGAGTACAAGCTAAGAATTCAACGAGAGGGAAAAGAATTTTACGATTATATGAGGAGTCCAAGGATACAAGTAATACAACTAATGGACAAGTTAAGAATGCTCTTGATCTATTACAAAAAGAAGGTATTCAAACGAGTATACATACAATAAGAAGATTAAGAAATGCTGCATTGGCTGGGAAGATAAATGAACAATTAATAATGGAAAGACAGAAGGATAAACATGATTCAAGATGTTGAAGGAATATAAATACATATATATCTAAAATAAATAAATGAATAACTTAGGTCAATTCATAATAGTTTTGTTTAATTACTGATTCACCATATAAAACATGACTATCATCATTAATATACCTTGGATAAATCCCTCGAGAAGTTGGTCTTTCAATGGTTTCATCAAATAATGGATAAATACCATCACAAATCAATAGTATACCATTATGATCATTTTTAGTACTTGGTAATATGACATCAGCAAATTCTTTTGTTGGATGAATAAATTGATTAAATTCAGGTCTTGCCTTTGTTAAATAATTATCTAATACTTCTGACAATGGAACATTTCCATTTAATGTATCCTTACTAACCCATCTTGTCAATCTTGTATCAGCATCACAATCAACAAAGATCTTCATTGATGATAATTGTCTAAGTTCTTGATTATATAAAGCATAGGAACCAGTGATCAATATTAGTTTCCTAGTATCAACCTCTTCTAAATCCTTTACTGTTTTTATCACTTTTTCAAAATCATATCTTGAAGAGGCCATTGAATTAACAAGGTCATCACCAGATCGTATAAAAGTATCAAGATCGATTATTATAGTCTCAATTGAATTAGAAAATTTCTGAATACATTCTTTAATAGTTTGACATGTTGATTTCTAAAAAGCATTTTAATGGTTAGCGTGTTGTGCCCTTTACTCTAAATTTTATCCAATAAATGAAAAAAAATACTTGTATTAAAAAGAACAGAATGAACATACCTTACCAGAACAATGTCCACCACCCAGTAACACTACTATATTCTTCATATACGCTTAAGATATCAATAGAAAATCATCAAATCATCAGCAGATTTTATCAAAAGAAGCACAAATTTTGAATTTTTTAAAATCGTAATCTTAACATCCAAACACCTCATCAAATTTTTCTTAACTGCAAGTAAAATAAATTTTATACAGAAAGAGCACTATCTATAGTGATTAAATTTCCTATATTATAATATAAGTAAATATTATGGAGTTTGATAAGGCTGCTGATAGTGAATTACAATTCAAGACCTCTAAACAGGTTCAAATATTTTCCTCATTTGAGGATATGAACTTGAAAGATGATTTATTGAAGGGTATATATGGTTATGGATTTGAAGCACCATCAGCTATTCAATCAAGAGCCATTATGCAAATTATAAGTGGTAGAGATACAATTGCACAGGCACAGTCAGGTACTGGTAAGACAGCTACTTTTTCAATAGGTATGCTTGAATGTATTGATACAAGAAATAGAGAATGTCAAGCTATTGTCCTATCACCAACAAGAGAATTAGCTATTCAAATTCAAAATGTTATAAAGGCATTAGGTGATTATATGAATATTCAATGTCATGCATGTATTGGTGGTACTAATGTTGGTAATGATATTAAAGCATTATCTAAGGGTCAACATGTTGTAAGTGGTACTCCTGGTAGAGTATTGGATATGATTAAGAGAAGAAGTTTAAACTCAAGACATATTAAGATGTTAATTCTTGATGAAGCTGATGAATTGTTGAGTAAAGGTTTCAAAGAACAAATTTATGATATATATAGACAACTTCCAGGTGGTACACAAGTAGTAATAGTGAGTGCTACACTGCCTAAAGATGTTTTAGATATGACATCAAAATTTACAGCTGATCCAGTCAAGATCTTAGTGAAAAGAGATGAATTAACATTGGAAGGTATTAAACAATATTTTATCTCAGTTGAACAAGAACAATGGAAATTTGATACATTATGTGATTTATATGATTCATTAACAATTACACAGGCAGTTATATTCTGTAATACAAAGAAAAAAGTTGATTGGTTAGCAGATAAAATGAAGGAGGCCAATTTTACAGTTGTATCAATGCATGGTGATATGAAACAAGATGAAAGAGATCAAATCATGAGTGATTTTAGATTAGGTAATTCAAGAGTATTAATTTCAACAGATGTTTGGGCAAGAGGTATTGATGTTCAACAAGTTTCATTGGTTATAAATTATGATTTACCAAGTGATAGAGAGAGCTATATTCATAGAATTGGTAGATCTGGTAGATTTGGAAGAAAGGGTGTTGCAATTAATTTTATTACAAAGGAAGATATTCAACAACTACATGATATTGAACAATATTATAGTATACAAATTGATGAAATGCCAATGAGTGTGGGTGATATGTTGTAATGAATTAAATAGTTCTTTATTAATAAATGTAAGAAAGAAAAAAGCATATCTTATTTAATTATTTAGTAATTCCAATTGACTACTTCTTAAGTTATATAGATCCACCAATTTCCCAATATATTCTAAATCTTTATTCGGTTTCAAAATTTCCATATTTGTTAATTCTGATCTTGTACTTCTAATTATAATATTCTTAGTTAAATTTTTATCGTTAATGGATATTCCAGTAATTTGTAATTCTGGGGATAATGAATGATAGTTAACAACTTGTGTACCATCTTCATCTAATTCCAATATTAAAGCTTCCTCATTCTCTGGAATTGTAGATTCAACATTATCATAATTAAGGTCATCTTTGAAAACGTACCGTATCTCTGGATATGTTGTTCTTCCTGGGTTTAAAAGAGAAGTAGTAGTATCTTTTTTGATATTGCTAGTATCATCGGAAGTTCTGCCATTAGAGCTATTTCTTCTTTCTTCTTTAAGTGGTATATTAAATGACTGCTCCTTTATCTCAGAGGTATCATGTAGAATGGCAAAGTAGGGTAGACGAGATTTGTTCCAGTGTTTGGTAGACATTGTTTTTTTCACTTAATAGCAATAATATTATTGTAGTTTGTAGTAACGGTATAAGTAGATATGCTATTTCTCATTTCTCATTTTTTTCTGGATAAAATAATTAATAAATTTAAACAATCAATACTTACTTCATTCTTATCATTTGTACTATATCTATCCATATATCATTGCATATAATTCATTACAATGATTGAAGACTCATTTCAAGAGGATTGCAACCTAATTCTAGATGACGATTCATTGTTTGAAGAGTCCAAGATTGATATGCTAGAAAAGTTGGTATTGGACAAGTACAAATGTGATTCTTCAAAGGCAGAATCAATAATAATGGATATTCTTTGGAAACATAAGGATCCGAAATCAAGAACAAAGTCAAATATTGTAGAGGTTCAGATAATGCAGTCCAATATTGATATTGAAGCTATTGAAAAGAGAATAAAACAGGAAATGGAACAACAACGCCAACAACAACAGCAACAACAACAATTACATGATCAAGAACTCGGAAAATTACAGAAACGAATTGATAACGATAAAGAAATAAATGCTAATACTTCTACTGTTAAACATCCAATGGATAAAGATATTCATTCATTGACTCAAAATATTAGTAATTTTAATCTAGAGGTGAATGATGGGTCCAAAAATCTTGATAATCGAAGGATTCTCCCTATTGAAAAGTTGAATAAGATATTCAATGGTGCTGTATCAACTCATTCAATTGAACATGCTTTAAAAATCAATGGTTATAACGTTCTAGATGCTTCAAACTTTTTGATAAACCGATTGAAAAAGAAGCAAGAATCAACAAAAGTTACAGATTCAAAAACAGAAACTACTAATGTTTCATCAACTTCAATAATACCGTCAACATCCAGTTCTAATAACTCAACAACACTCACAACTAATTCACCTGTAGAACCTTTCTTCTCTTCCACCAAAAAAAATAACATTCCATGTTCTTATCTATTAAAAAATGGTAGTTGTCATAAATATGATTGTCAATTCAATCATGATTTAAATGTGAGAGTTTGTCGTTTTTGGTTGAAAGGTAATTGTTTAGCTGGTGATTCCTGTCCATTCTCTCATACCATGGATACAACATCTGAAAC
>JAJMFI010000212.1:0-20049 GCA_030574595.1 Ruyongia chambardii
ATTCCTTCCTTTTGAAGACTAAATCATATGAATAAACTAAATCATTAGTTGATCTTCCTCCTGTTTGATTATATACTATTGAACATATAACTATACATCCAAGCCATATTCTTGTCACTATTGGTATATCATTGATGATGTTCAAGGGTAGTCTCTCCATTGTGGTTCAGATTGTGATTGGTATGTTATATATCTTTGATTTGATTATGCTTGATTAGAATTATATTGCTCGATGATTCAATGGTGGTTAATTACTCATAGGTTAGGCTCACTACAAAGTTGATATTGTATCAAATGACGTTTACAATTAAATCAGTGGTGTTAATATTTCTTTTTCTTTTTTTTTTTATACTGCCACTACCAGTGCTAATAGTAAGTAGCGAGTAGCGAGTCTTTACGCTACTTACTATTAACAATTTTATATAAACTGTTAACAATAACTAAATTTGTACTTTGTTTCTATATTTATAGATCTTTTCTGGTAATACAATAGTCCTTACACACCCATTCAATATGTGCATTGTTTAATTAAAGGTTTTACCTTCTAATAATATACAAGCACTTTAGTACGAGAAACTATGAAAATTTACTAGGTACAGCCTTACTACCATGATATTTTATGAAGGTGATATATTAGATATAGTATTTAATTTAGAGACAGTAACTAAAATGTAGTATTGATTATACGTTATTTTGCAAAACTCTCAGACACTTCATCGAAAATTTGCAGCATTTCCAAAATCCAATGATAACTTGAAGTCTAGTTATATTAATAATAAAAAAAGAATGAACTCCTCATGGGGGGCTCGAACCCCCGACATTTCGGTTAACTTCAAACGAAGCATTGAAATTCAATTCCTCAAAGACTTAAAAGCCGAACGCTCTACCAACTGAGCTAACAAGGACGAGTTCACTGACGCAAAAAATTCAAGATTAGCTCCATTTTTGAATTTGTGATTATGTAATTGCTTATCAATCCATCAAAAATAATGTTATAATTGTTCAGTAGAATTTGTAATAATTATAACTAGCATTTACTAATAAGTTAAGATAAAGAGGGCAATATGACTGAAGATATGGATATGGAGGAATATAACGGTCGTATGTTTGTGAATATCCACTATTTTAATAAAACAATACCATTCCAATTACTAACAAACAGCCAAATGCAGAATAGCTTTCAGTAGAGATGGTCTAAACGTTGCAAAATCAATAGAAGGTTTTGTAATTGTAGTATTAAACATCCATGAAGAAGCTTCAGAACAAGATCTTTTGGACTATTTTGAAGAGTTTGGTAAAATATCTAATATACATTTAAACTTGGATAGACAAACTGGTTATGTGAAGGGTTATTGTTTAATAGAGTATAAAGAACTGGAGGATGCTAAACAAGCTGTACAAGAAGCTAATGGTGAGGAACTACTGGGGAATATACTCGAAGTTGATTTCGCCTTTGTTGAGCCAACTGATGAGCAAAAGGTTTACAACACTAGGAGCTTCGATGAAAATGATAAAGATAACCTAAAAAATGATGAAAGAGATAGAGAATTGAAAGATTTCGATAAAGAGAATGGCAGTTGACTCGAGCATAAAAACTAAAAATCATCATAAAATTCGATTCACTTCATTGAACAATCATTCAGTTTTTGGCTTAAACTTGCTTCACATAGTATATATATAATATCAAGCAACTTACTTTTTTTAACATTGTAATTATTTTTGAACGATTATTCTCATTATTATGATAACTTTTACTAGTACATACCAGCAAAAAAAAATACACGTGAAAATTGATAACAAATATCAAATATATCATACTATATACAATAACATTACATAAGTTCAAATGTCATAATGTGGTATATTAAATATTCGGATAAGGATGACAAAGGTACGTATCATGCACTAAAATAAGCAAAATTTAATATAGATGATTCATACTGACACATATGGGTAAAGAAATTTCTTACACAATTTGTAAATGGATCAAACCAAATCAATCATACATATTCGGTAGAAGCAAAAAACTTGTTTCACTACACAGTTATAACACAAATGTATCAAAGGTCCATCTATTCATAAAAGTAATACAATCAGCAGACTCCTTTGAAGTTCCATCAAAGGTTGAATTAGAAGTTAGGGGGAAAAATACTACAATCAAGAATGAAACATTTACAATTCAAAGCAATACTGATCTCAATGCAACTGTTGATGCCAATGGTAATCAATATCCTGTAAAGATATTGAACAAAACAACTACCATATTATGTGGAAGATTTAAAGTTGAAATAATAAGGAGAAATATAATTCTTAAAGTCCCAAAAGACTTTCAATATGATGATAAGTTAAATAGATTTGATATCAATTATTCATCTCTTTTTAACAGTAACATTACACATTTTGTTATTGATAAGCCTTCCAATACAAGCTCTTCCCTAATAGCGGCTCTTATATCACAAAAGCCTATAATATCACCCGATTTCATCAATGCTTTGGATTCACAAGATTTTGATATAAATTTTGCAAGTAGTATTCAATTATTATTGGATGAATATACGATAATGCCAAATGATATACAAAGAAGTACATTGTTACAAGGGTTCACGTTCCTATTTATTGATGCAACACTATTTACACAGCTAAATGATATTTTACAGGCTGGTGGTGTCACCTCATATTTAACTGAAACAGTAAAGGATGTCATAAATATAATAAATGATAGTAAATTTAAATGTTCCAATAATAGACTGTTAATTGTTACTACTGGTTCTAATGATATAACTGATAATTTTAGAGAACAACTAAGAGATTATAGCTTAAAGTTGAAAACTATTCTTATGGAAAATATACTTGATGCTATCAAAGAAGTAAATATTGACATTATAGATAAAGAAGCCAAAGAAATAACCACCAATGATGGACCAAAACGAAAAAGAAGAAAGATGCTCAAAATTCAACCATTGGATAGTCTTCAATTTTTTGCTGGTGGTGGAAAATCTGAAACTATGACTACTCAGATTTTACAAGAAGTCCATCCAGAAGTGATTTCAAGAGATATAACTCCAATGGCCGCTGAAACAATCCAAGAGGATCCAGAAACTGAAGTCAATGAAACAGCAGAATCATTAACCAGAAACCAAGCTCATGAAAAAAATATATCCCCAAATCCTTCAGTGACAATTACTACAGTAATATCAACTGAAGATCCCGTTTATAAACATGATGTTCAAAATGAAAAAGTCATGGAAGAGAAAGATGATTCTATTGCAGAGGAGTTTCCTCCTGAAAATGCTAAGATTGAACCCCAACAATCACTAGGTGTTGTAATCCAGAAGGCCAAGAAAGCTATACAAGAGAAACATGAACCTACACAGATTACTGATCAAATAGCATCTGAATTTAAAAATATGGCTATTATTGACATTGTCGATATTCAATTTAGAAAACCAAAACTATCAGCAATCCAAGAAGTTGATTCAAAATGGAAAAATAGAAAGAACTTCAAAAGATTTGTCAAAAGTAAAAAGGGAATAGCTAATAATGGATTTAGGATTGATGTTAGTGTTCTATATGATAGGTATTTGCCATTGACTGATTTAACAGAATTCAAAGACTACAATAATTTGAGTGAAGTTGATAAAGACATGATTGAAGGTTTACAAAAGCAACAGATAGCTAATGAAAATAATAAGGATATTCATAGTCCTGATTCAACAACTTCTAAAGCAAAATCACTTAATTTCCAAGATGAGGATGAAGACGATAATGAAGCTGGTAGCTTCAGCTTTTCAAGTAATCAGAAGCAACCAACAATTGGAGATAAGTCAGTCAGTCATAAAAACCAGTTATTCGTTATTGACTCAGATAACGAAGATTTTAATCAAAATGCTTTTGCTGACCATTTTAGTGACTCTATCAGAAAGGTTCCTGATATGATACCAGAGTTTAAAAAAGATTCTTCAAATTTTTATAGATCTGAGTCCATCAATTCCCTCAGATATTCAAACTCAAATTCCTATGGAACAACTACTTCTATTCCTCAAAACAATAGAGGAAGAATCAGAGGAAGACAAGCCGATATCAGAAAATCTAAATCACCCAGCGATGACGAAGTAGATGGAGATAGGGATGTTGTTGGATTTGGTAAACAAAATTCATCTAATGCCAGTAGAATAGTTGCACATACTAGTAGACAGCATATTGAAGAAGATGATGATGATCAAGAGGATGATGGTAATGATACACCAAGGTTTAGGTTTTCATAATCACTCGAGAAAGATTTACAGCGTAATTTGAAATATTCTCATTATCTATTTTTTAGAGTTTGACTTCGCTATATTAGTCAAAACTAAATGTGTTAATACCCATTCATAATCATAAATAAATATCTACTAGTTTCGTGCAACTCTTAAAACTTTCATTTTAGACTAATGTGGCTTGTAGAATATAGGAACTACATATATGCTGACCTACGAAGCTTAAAATAACAAGCAACACAATGCTTCAGCGTTAAAGCTTCTTTTTTGACGCGCCAGACAAGAATTTTGTAACTAAAGGTGTTCAGATGTTGTAAAATGAATACCAAATTTGAGTTTCGCAGAGCATCTAACGAGTAGTAATTATTGTTAAAACTGCTATCCATATAACTATGGAAGCAGATGAGATAAGAGTGGCTAAGATTGCTAATGAGCTTCATGCCACAATAGAATTAGGAATAGAAAGTAACATTTCCTTGAAAACACCCAATAATACTAAGATTATACAGGCAATTGATGAATTTCAACCATGCCCTCAGTTATTAGAGCCAAAAATTGCATCATATATTAAAAGAATTACAAGTTATTACATTGATTCTAATGATGAAACTAATACAACATGGTCTGCTGAGTTATTTTATAACTTATCAAAGGTCATGTCAATAAAAAAGATTCAAAACTATCTAAAGACAGAAATAAATTTAATTCCCAAAGTATTATCAAAACTTGAAATGTTATCAAAAACTTCAAAACATGATGATTGGTTTGATATTTACATGCTATTATGTTGGTTATCAGTTTTGATATTGGTTCCATTCGATTTAGATACGATTGATCAGGAATTGAGGAACGATGTTTATGAAATCTCCATTTCGTATACAGGTAAATCAGGCCCTCTTCAGAATGTTAGCGCAATATTATTAGGCTCATTACTCACAAGAAGTGATTCTAAATTGACATTAAACAAGTTCATCGAGTTTCTAGTGATTAATTATAACAAAGAAGAGCGTACAAATCAAGACGGTTTATTATTAACCTTAAATAACATACTACAAAAAGATACTACATTTCAACTGACGGATCAAATTCCCAAACTTTTCCAGTTTTTAATGACAATAGAGAACCAAACACAAATGAAATGTAAACTGTTAAGTAAGGTCTCTAGTTATTTGATTAGCATATATGATTATGATTCGATCGAAGATATAATTCAATTTTTTTATGATAGCTTTGCTGATCGAAATACAGATGTTAGATTTACATTGGCCAGAAAATTCACAAAAATCATCTATAAATTAGATCAAGAAATGGCAATTGAAATGGTGATCGACATTATCCAAAATTGCGCAGAAATATTAAATGAGCCAAACGAAACCTTAAATACAGACTCATTGAATACTCACTTATTGATAATTGCTGAGTTATTAAGAATGAAACAAGTTAACGTGCAGCAGTTTCCGAAACTACAGTTCATATTACATAAAACGATGTTCTTTCAGCAATCAAAAATAACATTTATTGCAGGATCTAATATCAGGGATTCTTCTAATTTTATTATTTGGTCAATGGTAAAATATAATAGGGACATTAATACTGAGTTTGTTAGCAAAATATTAGAGAATGCTCTATTAGTTTCAACATTTGATAAAGAAATAATGATAAGAAGATCCTGTATATCTGCCATTCAGGAATTGATTGGTAGATATGGTAATAATATCTGGCAACTAAAATATCCGAATGATGAAGCAAATAATGATAAGAATATCAAACTGGTTGAAGCATTAGATTATATCGATATAGGGTCGTTGAATGGATCCTATGTGGATGTTAGTTTCAAAGTAATGAAGATTTTACCAAATATGGTGAGCATAATTAAAGATTTCTTGATTTCAAATGTCATCAAGAACCTAGATGTTGAGCTAATAAAGTTAAGTTCCAGAGCCTTAGTAAAACTATTAACCCAATATAATTACTCTGAGCAGGCTATATCTGAGATCATAGAATATTATATTGGCCAATATAACCGTGAAGACTCCAAATCATTCACCAAGTTTGCTTCTTTATATGCATTATCTCTCTTATTGAGCCTATATCCCCAAAGCCCACAATTAGCACAACTTATACAAATTTTTAATGCAATTGAGATAAATCATCACAAGGCACCTATTTTCAACATGATTTCCTACTTACAATTCTTGAAAGCTCTATTAACAATTGGTGTTGGCAGCACAAATGTCAATCTTGATCAATTATTCGATATAATAAGAGCTAATAATTTTGAAATTCTACATATTTTAAAAGAAATTGTACCCCAATTGCAATTAAATAAGGAAGAATGGGGGAAATGGATGTACTATATGTCTAATAATAACTCCAATACAGCTGGAGCAGTTGGATTTTTTAAGGAGTTAGACCTAGGAACGATTCTCGAAGTATCTAAGTCGCCAAGAATGGATACATATACCAGATCCTTGATGGTTGATTCTCTATCAAATTATTTGACACTACATGAAAATGATACACGAATCCAGAAAACTGAATTATTAGCTTTTATTGATGGATTAGATGATTATACAGTCACCGACCAAGGCGATGTCGGTAGCAAAGTTAGACTCAGTTCAATAAGATTGATAAGTCATAATCGAAATATATTCAAGGTAACTGATCTGAAGCATGAAGTTGAAAAGAGGTTATTTAGAATAATTGGTGAACCGATTAATAATCTAAGGGTAGAAGCATTGAGATTACTATATGCGTTGGCTGACGATGATATGAATTTATATTCAACAATTGATGAAGATACAGATAAGATTGATCAATATTTCACTAAGATTTTAGAAGTCTATCACGCCAAATTAATTAATAATGACTCTGATAATCAACTCAAAACATTGAGCGTTGAGTTTTGGAAAGGCTACGTTTTCAGTGCGGGTGGATTTAAGGCTACAGATTCAGTCATTATGGAGTCTGTTGATGCGTTCCTTAAGTTTTATGAAGAGGTTCTTGACTCAGTTCAACAAAAGAAAGTTTTATTGGAAGTTATTTCATTGACCAAAATAGACTCTAAAAATAAGAACCAAAGAATTCTGAAGCAAGTACTGGTTAGTCTAAATTTTTTATCCAGAATATTTCAATCTAACCTCAATCTTCCTGATGATTTCCCGATTAAAGGCTTATACATTAGAATATACAATCTGCACTTAAATACTAATAATATGATCAAACTCCAAAGTGCTATAAAGATATTTGGATATCTATATTTGGAATATAACTTGAAAGAAGCACAACATGCATTGTGCAAGTTAGTTGTTAATCACTCTGTTGGAAGAATTCGTCAACTAGCAAGTGAGGAAGTATGTATGTGTTATCTACAACAAGGCATCACAGAAGAAACAGAAGTAATGAAAGTTCTTTGTGATACTGATTGGACACAAAGTAATAAGAATTATCAACAATGCTTCGAAAAAATATTTTACCACATGAGGCAATTGCCTAATTAGGAAACTTATCTATACGCATAAGTAAGGTGGCATCTCAAGTACCAACCATATTGAACTTGAAGATTCAATTGGCCTTTGATGGATTAGTAATATATATATATATTAGTGATCTTCTCTGTAATCTAGAGTTGTAATACGGGTTTTTACCTTACTTTACCTTTATGAGTGAATTTGCATTTTGAGAAATACTAAATGACCTTGTTAAAATAAATTTACTCCACAAAATAATATATAAACTTGGAAATAGCTCATATAAAATGTCTAATAAAACCTACTGTTTTATTTGCCAAATTTGATTGCAACTAGTCAAGTATATCAAGCATGTTGTCATTGCATACCAGTACCACAAATTATCCAAAGGATCACTATCCAAAAGGGTATAATCCTTACTTAACACCTATGTTTATTAACAACGAATTAGTCCGGTCCAATTCAACAATATGGTATGATATCAATGATCCTGCAACCGATATCATTATAGGTAAAGTACCTCAATCTACAAGCGAAGAAATTGAACATGCCATTCAATTGGCTCACAGTACATATAAATCTTTTAAAAATGTTGGAATAATGAAGAAACAACAAATGTGTTTTAAATTGGTGGAATTGTTGAAGTTAAATCATGATAGAATAGCTCATGTTATAGCTTCTGAATCTGGTAAGACTATAAGTGATGCCAAGGGTGATGTTCTCAGAGGTTTGCAAGTTGCTGAGTACTGCTGTGGTGCTTGCACAAATGAATTGCAAGGTGTTCAACTGGAAGTAGCCACGGACATGGAGACGCTTATGATTAGAGAACCGATTGGTGTTATAGCTAGTATCTGTCCCTTTAATTTCCCTGCAATGATTCCCTTATGGTCAATTCCATTAGTAGTTATCACTGGCAACACCTTAGTTTTGAAGCCAAGCGAGCGTGATCCTGGAGCTGCTTTGATTATCGCTAGCCTTTGTGAAGAGGCAGGAATTCCAAACGGGGTAATTAATGTTGTTCATGGGAAAGCACCAACAGTAGATAAGCTAATCACTCATCCATTGATCAAAGCTGTTCAATTTGTTGGCTCATCTACTGTTGGTGAGTATATCTATAAAACTGCAACTTCAACTGGTAAAAGGGTACAAGCTAATTTAGCGGCCAAAAATCATATTGTTGTCATCCCTGATGCCAATAAAGACCAGTTCATTAATGCAACAGTTGGGGCTTTTGCAGGTGCAGCAGGTCAACGCTGTATGGCAGCATCAGTTTTAGTTCTAGTCGGTAAAACTGAGAGTTGGATTCCAGAATTGATTGATGCCACCAAGAAAATTTATGCTGGTTCAGGATTTAATAAAGATTCTGAACTAGGACCATTAATCACAAAAGCAGCTTTAAAGAGGGCAGAAGATATTATTGCAAAATCGCAATCCCAAGGTGCACAAGTTATACTAGATGGTAGAGGTAAACACCCAAGCTTACCAAACGGTTATTTCCTTCAGCCAACAATTTTAACGAACGTCACCACTGATATGGATTGTTATACGAAAGAAATATTTGCACCAGTATTATCTGTTTTAAGTGTTGAGACATTAGATTTAGCTATTGAATTAGTTAATTCTAATCCTTTTGGAAATGGTGTTTGCTTATTTACTTCAAGTGGTATCAATGCAAAGAGGTTTACCAAGAATATTGAACCAGGACAAGTTGGTATTAATGTTCCAATACCAGTACCATTACCAATGTTCAGCTTCACAGGAAATAAAGGTTCATTCAATGGAGATCTAAACTTTTATGGTAAAATGGGGATTACATTTATGACGCAAGCTAAAACGATTACTAGTCTATGGAAATCAGATCCATACTCAAATTATGGGAAACCAAGTACTTCGATGCCGACACATCTTTAGAATTGAGCAGATGTAACCAGTAACAGGCAGTGTATAATGTCAATAATTGCAACAGTAATGAATAGTGAATTAAAAATATACGTGATTAACTACTTGAAATAAATCAAATAGAATCTCGGTATTAGCGGGCTTAAAGTACCACTATTTCTAAGAATTGAACCAGAATCTTTCAAAATTTATATACAGAGTAAAGCCAAATAGAAGATTCGTTAATGAGTTGATTATTACATCAATCGGCACTTGGAGTCATCAGATTATCATAGCAGTAAATGAGCTCAAACATTGGAACCCAAACACCATAACAGTAATGGTACAAGATTATCTTGTGAGCTCTAACTGATCAGAATGATATTATGATAGCCAACTACCAGGATAATAAATATTTAATTGGATCCTAGTTTTCAAGGAAGGTGTGACAAAAATCCATCTATTTACTTTAACAAATTACATAATTGGGTTTAATTAACAAAATTTGCTATCTTTTGGAATCATTTTCTAGATTTTCAATTATAAAATACAGACTTTCAATGTTTTGCTAGTAGTCGCTATTTATAACTTCCACTAGTGTAAGGATCCACAGCCTATAACAACCAAAATTGATCCAATTTTCTTCCATAAAAGGACTCATATAACACGAAAGAGACCACTTAAGAGTCTCTTTCATATTGCGTCCTAAATATTCTCGATTAACTTACTCTCTTCGCATTACCTATAATATTTGATCATCTGCCATTTACAGATAAGGCTTACAAGGCCAATCACAAAAATCAAAATCAAAACAAAATCAAGAGCTAAAATAAATTAGGACTAAGATCTTGCAGATTCAACAAAACTTTCAATATTCACAGTTCACATTTCTATTCCATCTACCTAACATCGATCTCTACACTTACCATCACTCACTATCATCTTAGATGGTCCAGCTGTCTAACTTTACACCAGAAAACTCCACTGAGTTACTTGCATTTATCATCAACGTGTATAAAGAAAGGATAAAGCCAAATGTTACTAATCTCAGATTACAAAAACTATTGGATCTACTGGAAACCGTTACAAATGACTACGAGTCATACAAGAGTATCCTAAATAAACAGAATTCTGACTTTGAAACTTCTCTGGAATATTTCATCATAGGTTTGTTTTATCTAAATTGGATCATTCCATTCAGTAGAGAATTTCAGGCAAGAAATAAAAGTTATGAATTATTTATGAGTATGAATAAATTCTATGAAAATGAACCAAATATGATCAATGTTGTTCTTCAAACTAAGAATTATATAACTTATCTCCATGAAACTGAATTGTCCAAGAATAGCAATAAAAACAGCAATGGTAACATGGATAATGGAACTAAAAAGAGGTCAAATACATTTAACGGTTCAACTAATCTATCCAAGTATTCATCAAAAACATCTTCAAGATCCTCAAATAGTACTACAACATATAGGTCTTTAGACCCTTCAAAACTGAATCATTTCAATAATCTTCCAACTGAGAAGCAAGATAGTGATTATAATCACAATCATCTGACAAAACAGATCAGTTCAGAGTCTGCCCCTTCTTTGTCTTCTCCTGTGAGCATGAATAGATCCAAATCAGGTGCCATATCAATCCATTCAAAGTCATCGCTTTCTTCATCCTCTACTGCTTCCATAACAACTTCATCGTCATCAGCCATATCGATTACATCTGTTGATAATCCTCAGTTAGTCAGCAATATCGGGAATAATCTTGATAACAATAATGATAGCAATGACGAATTTGGTGATGATACAAACAATAGTCTATGGGAGCCTCCTAACCTGGAACCAGATGATCAATTAAAATTGGCTGATAATTTTTCTTCAGAATCTCTTTTGAATGAAGAAATTACTCCTCATAAGATTCAACATAGACATACTGAACCGATATTAAATGGATTTCGAGACCATAATTTAAGTGATGGAGAAGAGGATGACTATGATATTGATCAAAGACCAAGTCCATCTCAATTCCCTCAATATGAACGTCAAGCTAGCCCTGATGATTCATTAGATCTAAATAGCCCCAAATTACAAGAAATTATGGCACAACACACACTCAATCATAGAAAGGATTCATATAGTTCAGTGCATGCATATGGTGGTCTCGACAATGTTTTAAACTTGAGTGTAATATCAGCTAAGAGTCTTTATTTGGACTTGATAGATCAAAAATTTTCTTACTTGATTTTTGATATAACAGCTCAGACAAAATTTCAAAAGAAACATATAGATTATGAAAATGTTATAAACATAGACCCATCATTAATTCAAACAAGTAATAGTTATCAAGAGATGGAAGATGTCTTTAAATCTAGTATGACACATCATGATTATCAAAAGTTTTTAAACATTAAATGGTTCGATAAAATTGTTTCATATAGTGATAATGCTACTTTATTCAACACTACAGAATTTGATACAATTACTGTTAAATTCAAATATTTGTTAATGGAAAAGAATATTGATTTATTATGGCTTAAAGGTGGATTGGATTCTTGGACTAAATACTTGGGAAGCCTTCCAAAGGAAAATAAAGTTAAATTTAAGGCTAAACCCTATTTGGAATTCGAAATTCCTCATACTGCTAGTCTGAAATATTCACCAAATACAAATAAACCAATTGATATATCTGATACAACAAGGTCTATTTCTGATTTAAATCTACTTTCAAATACAAATTCAAATCCAAAATTTAGTTCAAACTCCAGACTTAATGCTACTCCATACCCAAATCAAGAATATTTGCCAACTTACCAAATTGATAATAGTCAAACGAACAGCCGTTACTCAAACCCAACACCTCCACAGATTCCTCTTCCAAATGTCCCACAAAGAGGACTTACTACTAATACAATGATTTCAGAGACTTTTCAACCACCATATCCAATGGAAGAAGTACCGGCAGGCAGCTCAAGAAATTATTTTGGATTAGGTCAGATTGGTAATAGTAATAAACATCATCATCACAAGAATCAAGTTCAACAAGAACCATATCAGTATTATCAGCCACAATCACAGCAGCCGTATATTAGAAGTACAGCTCCAATCCCATATAATCAAATTCAATATCAACAACCGCAGCAATCATATAAAAGGCGTCAATCTATAAAGGAAAGGATACCCACTATCCAACAAAGTCAGAACCCATACGTTCGATTATCAATCACTGGATTACGAAACATGGGTAATACATGCTATATTAATGCAATGCTACAGTGCCTCTTTGCTTCTACTCAATTTAGAGATATTTTTAATACAAATAAATATGAAGAGTATTATAATCCCCAATTCAAGAAACTCAAATTATCCCCATCTCTATCAATGTTATTTAAAAAAATGTATTTGAATGGTGGTTGTTCTATTGTTCCATCAGGATTTTTAAAGACGTGTATTGAACTAAGACCAGATTTAAGGATTACTCATGAACAACAAGATACTCAAGAATTTTTAATGTTTCTATTAGATCATTTGCATGATGAGTTATCCAATTCTAATATAGTAGCAAATGATTATCCTGAATTGATGAATTATGATGCATCTATTGGTAAAGAATATGTTACATTCACAGAAGGATTGATAAAGCAAGGTTTTAGTCCGATTTCACAAATTTTTCAAGGTCAATTACAAGATAGTTTAGTATGCTTAAATTGTGGACATAAATCATTGAATTATTCTACATTTTACATGTTAAGTCTAACTATACCAAAGAATAGAGAAAAATATTTCAAAAAATCAGACACTGTTACATTAGAGGATTGTATTTCTTTATTCACTAAACAAGAGGAATTGACAGGAGATAATGCTTGGCATTGTCCAAATTGTTGCAAACCTTCAGAATCGTCATCATCATCATCATCATCATCATCATCATCACAAGCTACATCCAATAATAGTTTAAATCAATCAACAGGTGTATATAATGGTAAAGAAGGTAGATCAAGACATATGAAACTACTAGGATTTAGTAAATTTAGAGGTAGATCATCTAGTCCAACCCCTAGTAAGAAGATTAAAACCAAATCCAAAACTTTTGCTAGTATTAAAAGTATGAGGTTTGTTACATTACCACCAATTTTAATCATCCATTTATCTAGATTTTTATATTCAGATGAATCATCTAAAGATGAAGACCCGTTATCATATCCGCTGATATTAAAAATAGATTATAATGGATCCAAAGTCCAATATAGATTATTCTCTTTAGTGAACCACAATGGTACATTAAAGTCAGGACATTATACATCTATTGCCAACAAATCATTGACTCACGACATCAAGTATCCAGCTTGGTATTATTTCGATGATGAGGTTGTCAAATCTACAGATCCAGGAGCATCAACCACCAATGATAGTAGTAATAATTCTACAGGTTCTAAATACGTCTATGTTTTGTATTATGAGAGAATCAATTAACTAAGATGTTACAAGTTAGCAATATTAGATACACATCATCACCAACCTAAATATTACATTATGATCCATCAAAATCTCTGTAAGCCTTGAATAATAAGAGGTAGGAATATCTTACTTATACGATTACTTAATCTGACTAGTAGCTTATCTAAATTATTGGAATTTTTAATTCTTTTAATGTTTTTGAATATTGTCATCATTGCACAGCCGCGTTCCCTTCTTTGGCTCTGTCATTTTTCTTGGTATTAAGTTGACCAAAAAATTGCAGTAAAAAATTAGTATGACTTTCAAAAACATCAACAACTCTGTTTATATTATACAAAGACTAATTAAATATTATTCTTATCCAACCCCATTGATTGATCACTGGCACTAAGGCTGTACCTTCATATCATAAGCCATTTATTTTAACCCTTTGCAAGAAATCAATCTTGTTCTTTTTTTTCTTTTTTTGATCATTTTTATTTATTTTCAAAGAATCATACAATAGAATATAATATAGCAACACCCACTATCAGTTAGAATCAAGAAATAATAATAAAACATAAAACATATATTATGGGTAAAGCAGCATCAAAATTATCAAAGGATGATTTAATATCTTTGAAAAAATCAACATACTTTGATAAAAGAGAATTACAACAATGGTATAAAGGTTTCTTAAGAGATTGCCCAACAGGGCAATTAACAAAGGAAGACTTTATAAAGATATATAAACAGTTTTTCCCTTTTGGTGATCCTACTGAATTTAGTGAATACGTTTTCAATGTATTTGATAATGATAAAAATGGAGTTATAGATTTTAAAGAATTCATATGCGCGCTGAGTGTGACTAGTAGGGGTACGTTAGAGGAGAAATTAATATGGGCTTTCCAATTATATGATCTTGATGATGATGGGAAAATCACATATGATGAAATGTTGAAGATTGTGAGTGCTATATATAAGATGATTGGATCCATGGTCACTTTGAATGATGATGAGGCCACCCCTGAGTTACGAGTACAGAAGATATTTGATTTGATGGATAAAGATAGGAATGGAGAAATTACACTGGAAGAGTTTAGAGAAGGTTCTAAAATTGATCCAAGTATTGTAAGTGCATTAAATATTTATGATGGATTGGTTTAAAAGCTCATGATTTTAATATATATATTTTTTAATAAAGATTATGTAACTATTTAAAGTATTACTCATGTGATTGCTTGTTTAATTTGTACATTTATCTAATCTCTTGAACTTATAATATTTCCACACCAACTTTTATTGAAAAAGAAAACGCTACATTCCAATTTGAACAAACTTTGTTCAAATCTCTACTTTAGAATTGTTTCATTAACATATAACATATCTCATTAATTTCTTGCAACTGCCTAAACTTAATGTAAAGTCAGTCTCTAAACACGTTCAGCAGTCCAAACTGCAACTCTACAAGTAGCCTTTATAGCTTCGGTTAATAACCAATATGGAACAGCACTTTCAGCATCATTATCAATAGCTGTATCTAAATGTTCCAACTCATCATCTCTAAAAGTAGTAATCACTTTTCTTAAACTTTTTAATTCATTAGATTCCACATTATTAACAACACTATTTGTAGCTAATTCAGTAGCTGGAATATCATTGTATTTATTCATTAAAACTCTCAATTGATCATTATAATGACCACCAATGACGGTCTCAACAGCAACGGTACAGGCCATAGCAGCCTCTTTACCAATCAATGCGGTACCAACACCCATTGAAAATGCTCCAAGTTTCCATAATGGTGTAATTAATGATGGTCTTACACGTCTTTCTACTTGTAATTTATTAAAAGTACCATGATGATGAATTTCTTGTTCCCACATATGTTTCAAGATTGACTTTAATTGTGGTTCCTTCATAGAAAGAATGAAATATTGACCTGCATATATATAATTGGCACCCAATTCACCTGCTTGATCTACTCTAATAACTCTATCCAAATATGCCTTTTGAGATTCCGTTAATGAACCAAACTTAAATTTCTCACTAATGGATTGATCAATCAATGTACCATCTTCAAACTTTAGTTCAACTTTCTCATCAATAGATTCCTTCTTTTCATTATCAGCCTTTTCTTGCTTTATTTGTGTCCTCAACCCTGATAATGTTGAAAAATTACATCTTTTTGAGAGATTGTTTAATAACAAGTGGTTCTTTTTTAATAACATAATTGATAGCTTTCAGCTCTAAAAAAAAGAATGCTTTCAAGACTAGAAGTGATACAATTATACTATATCAAATAATCAATTTAAACACTATCCTAACTTTACTTAACTATTTTAAAGTGGTTTGATGTTTGTTTTTTATAAAAAAAAAAAAAATCGGGTTTATCTGTTAACTCCGGTTATCCGTTGCTAGCACTTAGTAAATCCGTTTTATTTTTGACTGCATTCCAATTTTAAAAATCTCGTTTTGACTTATTTTAAAAAAAGATTTGAGTTTTTTTTTTCTTTCTCGGTTCAATGGAGATATCTCGTTAATTGAAGGTAGACCAATACTACATATATTAGATAGCATGGAAAAAGGATTTAGTATATCATTAAGGTTAAATTCTAATTTATGAAAAAAACCATTAATTATTGATTGGGTTTAATTATTAAGGTAATGAATTTTCATATAGGCCATCCAAAAAACTTGAATTTGAACTTGCTTTTTTAAAAATTTCAATCATATGTTGACCAATTTCAAATGGAATTTCTTGAGTATCTCTAGATTGAGTAACAGGTCTAAAGTCATTACTTGGGATTCTTAAATGTCTAAACCAATTATTTGATACATCTTTAATAAAGAGCCATTGTAATTTAAACTTACCTTTCCATCTTTGTTTGTCATGCCAGACTTCACAATCAGATTTATAGTTCAATGGTTGAATTTTAGATTTCATTTCAGCTATTCCACAAAATTTTCCAGAACCATTAACTGAAAAGAAAAGAAATATACCTTCATTTTTCTTTTTATTTTTGAATGAATGATTCAATCTATTATTACCTAATTCTGTTGATGACCAAATTCTATGTAGAAATGAAGAAATGATATCTTCTTCGTTAAATGATTTAATAACAAAGAATTTGGAACCAATTGGAATAGTTACCTGTCTTGGACTAATAATCTTAGATGAGGATGTCTTAGTTGAACTTTTATCAATTTCAACAATATTATCGTTTTTAAAATAAGAATCAAAATTTGGATTAAAGATATGATGTGTGTTAATATGTTGAAGTACGGTAGTAGTAGTAGTAGTAGTAATAGCTGTATTTATATTATGAATTGGTAAACGATTATCATATCTGTTTGGAACTTGATAAGACAATCTATTGAGTTGAGTTGGCATTATTGCAATCCAATTTGTTTGAATTAAATTTATATGAGAATTGAATTCTAAAGAACTTGATCTTTTCTGTACACTTTTAATGTTAGTAATATCAGATTTGCCATCCGAATTACTATATTGATCACCCTTCTTTCCTTCTTCAACTAAAAAATCTTGATTAATTTCACAATGTATATCCTGTTCAGTATTATCATTATTATTATTGTTAGCTTCATCATCACTGATCATTTCCAATTCATACTGCTCTTCTAATCCAATATTGATTATGCTGTTTATGTTTAAATCCAAGTCAAAGGACTTCAGATCGTATGGTTCTAAGTTTGAAACTTTAAAACCGCTGCCTTTTGATACTACTGGAGATAAAGTAAACATTTTAAATAATATTTATAAGCACCAGATAAAGTAATTGAGAATTCCTTATTTCAAACTTTTGTTGATTGATGTATTATAAAGAGGTTACAAATATAACTGTTCAATTGTTTTATAAAGATATATTATATTCTTTGTGCTATTGCTAGCCGCTGAACACTAGAGTAAAACTATATTTCTCTTTGTAGTGTTAGGATGTTTTCTAATAAATATAATTATAGATTTATAAATATTATTTTAATTTCTAACCAATTATACAATGTAAGCTAAGAAAGCTATTATCGTTATCAAATGAATATACAGAAGAGCATTTTTCAGTAATAAGTGATCAATAACAAATGAGTAACAAACTACCAATTTTTAATGATTTACCCACTACTTTGAGAGCTCTTAACTGGCATGTAACAAAAACAACAAATACCAATGATACATACACTTCGAAGTTTAGATATTATATTCGTTTGAGAGCTATTCAAACCATGAATCCATCTTATTTCAGTTCACAGTCCCCAATATGACTCTATTCAAACATCTAGATATTTGGTAGATATCTGTGCTAGGTTGTGCTTTGTGACATAAAAACTGTATCACGTGACAATTTTGTAATTAAAGAAAAAAAAGATTGTCATCCCCATAAAAGAACTATATAGCAAATACCACAAATAGCATTTAATCAACTATGCTTAAGTTGTATTAACATTTAACTATTAGATAACTTAGGAACATGGAAATATGAATTTTATATGTAAATTCTTACTATTTCCATATGTCTACTTTATCTCTATAATTAAACTTCCCACACTTGAAATATATCATCAATTTGGCCTACCTGTAATTGATAAGGAGAATTCAATAGACCAATATCAAGATAACAACAATATTAATAACAATCCAATTCAAGAATCACTATATCATAATTTAATTAAATATGCTCATCTAACTGACATTTCTTATTGCATATCCCCAGTTTCTAAAATACAACCACCTTTTCAATGCAATAATGATTGTTCTGATTTCCCAAATACACAATTAATCTATCAATGGTCATCTGATGAATTTAATTTAAATATTGATCTTAATAGCAAATTTGAAACTTCAGGATATATTGCATTAAATCATGATATGAAATTAATAATTTGTGCCTTAAGGGGAACAAGATCATTTAAAGATACCATTGTTGATATAAATACAGATATGGTACCTTTTGAAATTGACTCAAATTATAATCTTAATGATAACTCTGAAAAATTGAACTGTACAAACTGTAAGATACATAAGGGATTTTATACATCAATCAATAATACATGGAGCAAATTAGAGAATCATCTATTACCACAAATACAAAAATATTCTAGTTATAAACTATTAATTATGGGACATTCATTAGGTGGTGCTATATCTTTGCTATTAAGTTTAAGATTATTATTTCAAAGACCTGATTTACTCTGTATTACATTAGGACAACCAATGATTGGTAATTATGAATTTGCTGAATTTGTAAATAAAAGATTTAATTGTGATAATAATTTTGGTAATGATTTGAAATCATTAAATCTTATTAGAATAACTCATAAAAATGATCCTATTGTTAAATTGCCTATGGCCTCTTCAAATAGTCTTGATCAATACTATCATTGTTCCAATGAAGTTTATATTAATGAAATAGGGTCTCAACTCCCACATATATCAAACGTATATTACTGCAATGGTAGTATTGATCTTCATTGTTCATATGGCAATGGTATGATTCATGATAATTCTGAACATTTGAACTACTTTAGAAGAATGGGCAAATGCGGATTCGGATTCAATGAGGTTCTGACTAGTAGTAGTAGTAGTAGTAGTAGTAGTAATAATATCGATACCAATACTAATCAAATTGTCTTCAATGATATAATGACAGAATATCACTAAAATATATACAAATCTAATGATCTCTATATAAATTTTATACATCAATTATTTATTTATTTATTTATTTATTTTTGAATTATTTATAAACTCATGTATATATAGCACACATTGCTAATTTTGACACAAAATCTTATATATTAAATAAAGAATAAAAAATTGTTAAAAACAAAAGTGTAATAAGCGAAAAGTAACCATTACTAAGAGATAAACAACAAGTAGATTCTAGATTAATTAGATACTAAACTCTCATTTTAATGATAGCATTCTCTCTATATATTAAATTGTACAATAAATTTTTGGGTTATACACCTTATTAGATCAAAAAAAAAAAAAAA
>JAJMFI010000213.1:0-19951 GCA_030574595.1 Ruyongia chambardii
TAAATCATGGACTTTACCAGCTAAGGCCTCATTTACTTCAGATTTAGATGCCTCTGCTTTAAATGAATACGTCTCATCAAACGTTGATATTGCTGCTCAAGCTGCTGTTAAAGAAGAAGCTGCTGCTGCTGATTGGTTAGTTGTTGAAGAAGAAAAGAAACCAGAACATCATTAAACCTAAATTTCTTCCTTTATGACCCCCCTTTTTTCCTAATACTAGTAACTAACTTATCACAATTTTATAAACAATTAAAATAAATCAAAATAACAATAAAAATAAAAATTTAATGAGCTACCACTTATCAATTGAACTTATAAACTTTGACGAGTAATAGAAATTTATATTCAATTCCAATTATATTATGACATAACTTCACAATAGACATCACAATATTGTTGTATCATGCTAATTAGCAATTTTTAAAGTGTTTTTGTTGTTTTATTCTCTTTATTAATTTTCTAAATGAAGGAACTAGAGAATAGAATAACAATATTGTAGTTTTACTAATACTACGACTAGTGTTATCGATTTAAGTAAGCTTTAAATTTTCTTTTTTTATTAGCTTACACTTATTAAAACCTATTTCTAAATATCTAATATGAAGATTAACTTGATAATTATAGCATATACTATGGGTCTAAAAATATGTTAAATGCAAACGAACTATGCTTAATACCATAGAATGAATCTACCAAAATATTTGATTAGATTGATTAATTAATAATAATTAATAATAATTTAAATATTGCGTAATCTTTATGTAACTATGTAATTATAAAATGAGTAATAATATGAGTAAGTAATAATAATTAGTAAAATGAAATAATTATTGTTAAACAATACCATTAAAAGTTTCAAAATCTTTATCTTTAGCTCTCTTTCTATCTTCAAACCATTCATGTGGTAAGACCAAATTACCAATAGCTCTAATATCACCAGTTGTTAAGTATGTTAAACCAACTAAATAACTTGCATTAACCCATCCAAATCCTTCAAGTGCAACACCTTTTATATCACCACCTTGATTACCATATTCTGCTTCTACCTTATGTGGAGCCTTAGCACTGGTAACATCATATTTTTCAACAACAACACCATTATAATCAACAAATGCCTTTGTAATGGCAAAACACCATCTATATGCCAATCTTCTTGCCTCTGAATGATAATTATAGTTTGTTAATCCTAACCATGCTAGTATTTGTTGTGGTGCCCAGCCATATGGATAATCCCATTGTCTATTTGGTCTATTCAAACCAACATCACCACGAGATTTTTCTGTACCTGCAGCTAATCCACCTAAATTTTCGAATAATGATAGATTATTGATCAATCTTTTTGCTTGTTCCTCACTTGCTAAATTAGCATATAAAGCCCAATAAGTAGTAGCACTTTCATACTTTGATTGTTCACCTGTCTTTACGTTATAATCGAAGAATAAACCTCTTTCTTCATTCCATAGATATTTATCAATGTTAATTTTTCTATCAGCGGCAGATTTAAACCATTTTGATGGTGTCTCAATTTCAACATTATTACTATCATCTTTACACCAAGATGGAATAAATTCACCACCAAAATGATCTAGAATTATATTACCAATATCCATTTCATATTTGAACAATAATGAATTTAAATCAATGGTGGCAAGATATGCACAGCGACCTTCCAAACGATAACTTGTATCATGACCACTTTCTCTAACAGCTCTATCATGTAGGAAATATTCATCTAACTCTGGTTCAATTGCCTTACCATCATTATATAATTTTCTAAACTCAGGAATTGTAACGTTATATTTAGCAGCATATGGCCTTAATAAAGTATCAAAATGTGTTGGTTCAGTCTCTGGAGGAATACCAAGACCAGATGGATGATAGCATGATAACCCAGTTTTTATATCTAATCTTGGTTCACAGTACCAAACGGTTTTGTATTCTTTGATGGCTGCATTTAAACCTCTTTCTAATAAATCATCCGCATCATCTTTATTTTTTAAATGAGGAATTACTCGTAAAAGCATATCAGTAAGGAAAGGTGGTTGAGATCTACCCAAATAATAACTTCTATTAGCATTTAAGATCTTACCATAATATTGAATTTCAAAGATAAAATGTTCAATCATACCTCTTGCTAAATCAACCTTATCACTTATAATCAAGCCTAATGATTCCATATAGGAATCCCAACCATATAATTCATTAAATCTACCACCTGGTACTACATATGGCCAAGATTCAAAAGTTTCTTCACCACAAGTTGGATCATGAAATTTCTTCATTGCTAAAGATAGTAACCCAGGTTTCTCATTAATACTCTTAATATATTCAGGAGTGATATTTTTAGGTAAAAATTCTACCTCAAATTGCCATTCAGGATTTTCTTTTGATATTTCAACAAAGTATTCATAATGATCAACCTTATCATGGGGAACATAGATTCTTGGATTTGATTGAATCTTTGTATCTTTGGCAAATTTCATAACTGATTTTTTATCAATCTTTCTTGTTAAATTTTTCCAAAATTGAGTCTTAATTAATCTGCTTAATCTATTAACAGGATTTTCATTTAGTCTCTCCTCATCAAGTACAATTGAACTTCTTCCCAATCTTTTTGCAATGGTTAATTCTTGTAATAGGTTACTCAACATATATGTACCTCTAATATCGATACTTTTATAACCAGCAGAGTTTAAAGAACCAAGACGTAAGACTTTTGGACCCTTATCTTCAATAGTAATTTGCATGTTGTGATCAGTATCCTCAGTGGCTAATAGTTCCTTTAAAGTAGTATCAATATCAGCTATAAAGAATTTTCTATTCGAGAAATCATCCTCTGAGGCTCTTCTTCTAATATCTCCCTTAAATGGTGATAATGGATGTAAAGCTTCTGATTCTTCATAATCTTTAGTTCTATTAAAAAGCTTCAAATTATTTAACTTATTGGATAACAAACTTTCAGGTGTAGTTTCCCTACTATTAGCATTCGAATCACTGGATACTTTACCTTTTGGCTTTTGATTAGACGATGTCGTTGCACTATCACCATCAGATTTAACACTAGTAACACCATTTGAAACACTAGCGGTATCAGTATCGGTTTTGCTTCCAGTAGGATCAAGTGAGCTATCTTCAGCAATGGAATTCACGTTTTGGGCAGCCACAGAAGCATCATTTGGATCAATCTCTTCAGTGGTAAGAGCATTAGGAAGTTCTTGATCTTGTTGTGAAGTCATATTTAAAAGATTTCTATACTTATCTCTTTGAAACATCATGGGGTTGACACTAAAGGTTCTAATTCTTCTAAACCGTCTAGAAGGGTCATTTTCTGGACCATAGTACTGCTCTGAAGGCAGGTATGGATCCAGTGAATTTTCAGATTCCCTTCTTGTAGACATTGCTTGTGATATGTATGTATTTTGTCTATCAATATATGTTTGTATCAAATGGTTTTGTAGTAGTATGTGGAGAGAAGAAGCAAGTTTTGTATTTTGTATTTCGATTTGTTTTCAAATCCGGAACTGACGCAACGGTATGATCGCTCTCCAAGTCATACGCTAGAAGGGAACACTCTTCAATCTCTGAGTAGAGAGCTCCGTCCGTCAGTCGGGAATCTAGGCAGAGAACCTTGACGGAGTTGTTGGATGTATTATTGTGACCTATATTAATGCTACAACTATTGGTTATCCTATTAATTAAATTATATAAATAATGTCTACATGAGCAAAACGTATTCTTAGAGATCTTATCTTCGGGATTTCATTACAAGCCATGTTTTTTTCCTCAAACAGACTCAAAGAATTAATTCTAAACTAGTATAGATTAAAACTATTAGTTAATCTAATGGTTAATTTCTCTCCATGCTCGTGAAAATTTCTTTTAACTTACCACTATTAACACATATTGATGTATGATTAACACAAATAAATTATCATAATCAAACTTACCGGCTACATTAGTATGATCACTATTGAGTACTATGGTCCAATCAAGTCGGCCACCAACAAGGAATTTGAAGATGTACATATGGATATAACAAACCTTGAACAACTAAAACAGTTCTTAATCTCTTCTTACGGTGAAAACTTTTGGGAATTCATAAAAGAAAGTTGTGAAGTTCTAATCAATGAGGAACCAATTCAGTCTTGGAATGAATTAAATGCATTGAAGAATACTGATACAGTTTCATTTATTCCTCCAGGTGGTTCTGCTTAATACATCTACGATTGTTATACTAATAACGTTGATGATAATATTTATGTCTGATCAAAAAAAAAATCGATTGGGAATTTAAACAAATGCCATTCAACAATGGAGATCTATTGGAATTAGTAGTATGTGAATTATATATAAGTTAACTGGAGATGCAAAGGTAATTTGGAAATAGCAATGGGTAGATATAGAAAATTTTGAAAATAATGAGAATTAGTAGTCAACATGTAATAGATGTGTTGACGGTAAAGTTAAAAATTGAAAGAAAAATAATAGATGGAAAAAGAAATAGTAAGTAGTAGAATAACAATATCAATAGAGAATGACATTGACTTTACTTTATTAGAGAAATAGTAATAATAATAATAATAATAATGATAATAATAATAAAAATAATAATAATGATGATAAATAAAAATAAAATGAAATATTAAAAAATAAAAACTCTATACTATATACTTTCCCAATAACAACTCTGAGTTGATGGCATTATAAATTTTTATTTAAACTGTAAAATGTGATACCCCTTGACCATTTTGCTTCTTTCTAAATCTTTCAAAGTTTCTTTTTTTCTTTCTTTTGATGGTAATATATTATAACTTCTAAATTATATCATCATTGAAATTCTAATCTTAATATTGTTTGGAACATCTTTAATCCTTTTTATTTGAGAGCTTAGCTTCATCAAAGGTTTCCTTGAATTTATCAGCATTTTCTTTATTACCAAATCTAATGGCTAAAGTTTGTGCTTCTGGTTCACCTTCTGAGATATCAGCAGTAACGTTATAGACCCAAGATCTATCACTACCAACGTTTGGTTTCAATTCATAATCTGAGCTAATTAAATGATTGGCACAGATCTTTAAAGTCTTGTCTCTTCTCATCAAGATTCTGACTTTTCCTGTCTCTTTATGCTTTAAAAATTTAACATCACCAGTACCTCTTTCTTTCCATTCTTTAGTATCACCATGAAATCTAAATAATTTGGCACGAACTTTATATAAAACTTCTTCATCTTCTTCGTTTGTCTTAACTTCAACCTTTTCTAATTGAACTAATGGTTCAAAATGAACATCAGCTTCTTCTTCAGCTGTCTTTTCATCATCACCTTCTTCATTGGCAGCGGCAGCAGCAGCAATAGACTTCTTTGATCCTGTAGATTCTTCACCTTCTTCCTTTTCTACTTTTTCTTCCTTCTTCTTGGAGGCACCACCGAACATAGAGAAAACGTTGGAAGTTGGAACAGCTGGTGTACTAGTAGCAGCAGCAGTAGTAGTAGTAGTAGTAGTAGTAGTAGCAGTAGTAGCAGGAGTGCTTTCTGGTGTTTGAGCAGACATTTTTAATAAGCGTTGTGTGTTAATTCTTACTATTCTATTTAAGACAGTTTAAGTTTTGTTTAGATTGTTTTTAAAAGTTTTTTTCGCCTTCAGTTTGTTGACAGAAAAAAAAATTATCAACAATTTGGATCAAACCTGAATCGAAAAAATCTGATGAATCAACAAGTCTTCAGATCTGTGAGAGTTCAAGTTTATATGCCTCTTTGCCATGAATATGAATTTTACTTATGAATCATTGGTCTGTCAAATGAATGTTTGTCAAATTTTGACACTTATATCTTTAATTTTGGGCAATATTAAGTAATCGTTCATGAAATATGGAGAAAGTATTGGTCACGTGATGATACTTTTAGTGTGATATTATTATTACATGCAAAATTTGATACTTTTATTTTGAATAGATAATACTATACATCCTTTTTAACTTCCTTGTCTCCATTATTATTGTAGGTCTTGTTGAAACTGAATTTAATCAAGATCCAGATCATATCAAATATAGTTAAATCAGGCCATAGTTTATCTACCAGTTCAATAACTACTCCTTTGTCACTAACTTGCCATAATAAAAAGTCACTTAATCGACTAACTCCACTTGTTCTAACCAATAGATCTACTGGTGCTTGATATCCTGTGTATAAATTATTTGTCAACATCTGTTCGTCAATATCTTCCAGATCATTTTTATGTTCTTTAACAACTAATTTTATGGAATGTGTTATCTCTTGTCTCGATGTGTATGGAAAACAAACATTGAGAATAGCTCTGGTATTATTACTTGTTACAGTTTCTGCTCTATTTAAAGCCTTCAAAACATCATGTGGTAATAGGGACTTATCTCCAATAACATTGACTCTAATACCAAATCTTTCACAAAGATCACCATTATCAATTAACTGTAAAAATTTTGATTTAGCCAATTCCATTAAATATTCAACTTCAAATTCATTTCTTTTGAAATTTTCAATAGAAAATGCATAAACAGTAACTGATTTAACACTACATTCATAACAAATCTCTAAAATTCGGGCCATACTTTCAAATCCTGCATTATGACCCTCCTTTAATTCTATTTTATTCTTTTTAGCAAATCTTCTATTACCATCCATAACAAATCCGATATGTTGTGGAACTGGTCCTGTTCGCAGAACTTTACCAAAAAATGTTTTAGCTTGTTCCTGTAGATACTCTATCCCAGGGAATGTGGATATCCATGTAGTGCTTGACATTATTGACTTATTCTTTAAAGTTTTGGAAAGGAAATTAATTAAGATGAGATGAGCTGATTTATGGGTATAAATTAAGGTTTGTTCTTAACAAATGCGTATATAAATGAATTAATGATTATGATAATGATGATGATGTAGGAATATAAATAAAAAGGCAAGAATGTTGTAGATATTATAAGCAAGCACCAAATGAATTGGATACACAATTCTCAAAGGAAAACAATGAATAGTATTAAAAACCGAATCAATTAACACTTGTGCCAATAAAGTACATGCTGTTTAAAATATTTCCAACCGAATTAAAAAAAAAAAAGTATATATAAATTTGCACTCAGATTCGAGTCGGAGTTAATTTTCTAAATAAATGATATATCCGGGTAAATACGGCGTTTATTTTATTACCGAAAATGTCATCAATCTTCTTTTTTTTTTTTTTTTTCTTTGGCCTAATTCTCTGTATATAGTTGATGGAAGAACCTATTATATTAACATTCTGTCTATCCTCCAATAACCTATAAGTGACAGCAACAACATTCTCGCTTCATATCAATATCTATACAGATGGTGATTTCAGGGCAATTGAGGAGATACTCAACAAAATCTTCTTGGAAGACTGCTGTCGAAGCAGCCGCTAAACTAGTCACTCCACAATCAATACTTAATAATCCAATTTCCCTTGTTTCTAATGAAATGTCACAATTAGTGACAAATATTAGTTCGTTAATTGGATCTGGGCACCCAACATTGAATCGAATCGGTGCATATTATTTTGAAAGTTCTGGTAAAAAGATTCGTCCTTTAATCGTTCTATTGTTAAGTAGGTCTATTAGTGAAATCCCAATTGAGCAAAGAAATAGACTTAGAATTGATTCACAAGATATACCTGAACAGCCTGTCTATCCAATGACAATAAATGAAATCTTGGAAAGAAGTAAAGAACAAGCTACTAATGCTATTAATGGTGGTCCTATCTCTCCATTACGTGTACTATACGGTATTAATCCAAAAGTTATATTAGATCCATTAACTAAACCTCACGAAACTTTACCCGCATTTGATTCTGATAGAGGTATATTACCAAAGCAAAGAAGATTGGCTGAAATTGTGGAAATGATTCATACTGCCTCCCTGCTTCATGATGATGTCATTGATGACTCTGACCAGAGAAGAAATAGAGCAAGTGTTAATGTTGCCTTCAATAATAAAATGTCTGTATTAGCCGGTGATTTCTTATTAGGGAGAGCATCAGTGTCAATTTCAAGACTGAGAAACCCTGAAGTTATCGAATTATTAAGTACATCCATTGCAAATTTAGTAGAAGGTGAATTTATGCAATTAAAGAATGTTATCTTAGATCCAAATCAAGATGTTTTAGATAATAAAAAGATTCCTCCTCCAACTGGTGCTCTTGATACAAGAATCCATGAGTACTCAATTTCAAAAGTTACTGGTAAACATGAACTAACACATGAACAAAATGTTGATGCTGCCTTTGAATATTATCTGCATAAGACTTATTTAAAGACTGCCTCATTATTATCAAAATCATGTAGAGCAAGTGCTATTTTGTCAGGTGCTAATCAACAAGTCATTGAAGATTCGTATCAATTCGGTAAAAATATTGGTCTATCATTTCAACTTGTTGATGATTTATTAGATTTCACTTCAAATCAAATAGGGAAACCAGGAATGGCTGATTTAAAATTAGGTTTAGCTACAGCTCCTGCTTTATTTGCTTGGAGAGAAAGACCTGAATTAGGTCAATTAATTCAAAGAAAGTTTGATCAACCAGGTGATGCTGAAAAAATGATGAAGGCAATTGAAGAGACTAATGCTCTACAAAAGACTAAAGATTTAGCCATTGAATATAAGGATAAAGCTTTAAAGAATTTAAGAGATTCCTTGCCAGAATCAGACTCAAGATCTGCTTTAGAGTTCTTAACTAATGCAATTACCACAAGACAGAAATAATAGGATCATTTCCACAATCAATCTATACCACATCATCATTATTATCAATATTATTATTATCAATATTATTATTATCAATATTATTATTATCATCATCACTATTTTCCAATCCAACCAAAAAAAAATCAACAAACCCATCACGTTCATGACACATAATTAAACAAACTTAGTAAAAATTCAATATAGAATCTGTATATATTACTACAATTCAAAAAGATTATATATATCACCTGTTCATCTATTGTAATTACTTCAGATAGCACTGTAAACAATTAAAATAAGGCCAAACAGAACTATTTTAATGTATTGCTTATGTAATGTTAGGCCTTATTTTTGGAACAAAAGGCAGAAACAACAAAATCTCCAGTACCAATCCATTTTTATTATTAAACCTAGTTCTTGAACAAATTCTTGGACCTAAACTAATCTGCTTGAACTCTTAATCTAAACTTATTTCGCATTTGCTTGAATAAAATTAGTGATTATAGAATATCTGCAATTATTTTTTTTCACTATTGCAGCAAAAAGATAAATTAAAGAACTTATTTGAAATAAAATTTACCAATATCATATTCTACGAAAGAAAAATACTATATTTTGATTAAAGAACGGAAAGCTCCTGATTCAAGCTCTGCCCAATTACTGAACATAATCTATTGTATCATTAAAGAGATTTTATGACTTTTAATTAAATATTTAAATGCATCACTTCATAAGTCACGTGATAGTGAATTTTAAAACTTATCAAACGAGGAAATTTACAACTTTTGAGAATTTGCGGTTTTAGCTCAGTTGGGAGAGCGTCAGACTGAAGATCTGAAGGTCCTGTGTTCGATCCACAGAAATCGCATTTTTTTTTCTGAAATTGCACATAAGTTGATATAGATTGGATAATGTTAAGTATTTATTGAATTAAAATAGATATTAAAATAGTTTATACTCTATATATGGGCTACAAAAATATTCATTTATATGCGAGAAAAGATGTATTGACAAAGTAAGTGATTATTTAGTAAACACAGATTATATAATATTTGTAATTAGGACAAATGGAAAGTTAAAATAACACATACTGAATATTGATTAATTTATTGAAAATTGATATAACAGAGTTTGTGATAGAATAAATGCAAAAAAGGTATCAAAAATAGCAGTAGAAATGAAGCAGGATAATAAGAATAATAAAAAGAATAATAAAAAAAATACGGAATAAAGACTAACGTGAAGAGGCTCAATGTGTAAATCAAGGAGATCATCCATGTACAAATTGAATCAACTAGTTTTGATCAATATGGAATGGATTCATCCTAAATAAAGAGTTAGAAATGAGATTCAATTTTCTTCAATGTTCAATGATTTCATGTGTAGCCTTTGCATTCATTTCAACATCTAATAGAGGAGTCTTCATTTTTCTTCTCTTAGCTAAGATCTTTGATGCCTTAATATTGAATCCACCAGTTAATAATTGTTGAGTTTCTTCTAGTTCTAACCCACTTAATTCTGGATAACAGAAAAATACAAACCAAAATGAAACAAAACATAGAGCTGCAAATAATGAGAAAGTACCAGTTGGTGTAATATTAGTTAACATTGTTAAGAAAGTAGAAGAAATGACTAATGAACCTGCCCAATTGGTAGCAGTAGCATATGAAGTACCAATACCTCTAACATCTTGTGGGAATAATTCGGATTGTTGCCATGGAACATTACCAATTCCAATAGCATATGTAGCAACATATAAGATCATACCAATGATTACAACAATACCCCAACCTGTGATTGAACCATCACCATTTACACTGGCAGAACCATCAGAGGTGAAATTAACGTTTAAGAAATGGAAGGCAATGGCACATAAAATTAATGAACACATCATACCAGGAATGGCTAATAATAAGATCAATCTACGACCAACTCTATCAATGATACCAAATGCAAATATAGTAAATACGAAATTTGTAGCAGCAATAACAATTGATACAGCAGTTGAATTATTAAAACCAACGGTTTCAAAGATTGTAGATGAGAAATACATTAATGAATTGAAACCAGTAAATTGTTGAATACCTTGTAATGCAGTACCAATGATTAAGGCTCTAAAATTTGATGGAACTGTATGTAATCTAATGATTGAATTTTTAAATTTAGCAAAGATATTATTACCTTCAATTGAATTATTTAATCTTGATAATTCTTGAACCTTATCTTGAATTAATTCATCAGTTGAATCTAAATGAGTTCTCTTTAAGACAGCACATGCTTCCTCTAATTTACCCTTCATAATATAGAATCTTGGTGTATCAGGTAACCAAAAGAAGACAAAGAATTGAATAACACATGGAACCAAACTTAAACCAACAACAATTCTCCAACCATTATAAACAGGGTTTAAACCTGCACCAATACCATATGCTACTAATTGACCACCAGTAATACATAGACAATTAATTATTGTTAATCTACCTCTAAATCTACTTGGAGAAATTTCACTAATAAACAATGGAGAAACAAGAGAACCAATACCAACACCAAAACCCATAATAAATCTACCAATAACCATTTGCCAATATGAAAAGGCGGCACATTGAAGAACAGAACCAATAACGAATAATAAATTTGAACTCATAATAGTTGGTTTTCTACCAAATACATCAGCAGCAATACCAGCAAATAAAGAAGTAATTAAAGCACCTAAAGAGGTAGCAGCAGTAATCATTTCCTTTTGACCATAAGTTAAAGTTTTACCATCAAGATCAGTACCGATGGAAACTAAGGCAGATGAGATATAACCTGTATCATAACCGAATAAGAAACCAGATAAACTTGAAACACATGTTAAGATAATAATTAGGGGACTCATACCAGTGTTATGGAAAGTCATTAAAATAGAAGTATTATCTTCATCATCAACAGCTTTTAATTGAATTTTATTATTATTATTGCTATAATCATCATTGTTATTGTTATTACTATTACTATTATTATTATTATTATTATTATTACTATTGCTATTATTATTATGATTATTAATATTGCTATATGAATCTTTTATGAATTCCATATAATCATTTTTACCATCACTACTATCCTTTGATGAATTTGAATTTTGATAATTTTGTTGAACATCCTCTGTTGTCATAAAGGATGTGACCAATTTTTTTGTCTTATTAAAAGAGGCATTTGAATGAGAGTCTTCCTCTTCCACTTGAACAAAGGAAGGAGATTTCTTTTCTTCCGACATTATTTTTTCCTAATGAGTGGATGGATACCAATGTTTAAAAAGAGAGAGAGAGAGAGAATAATAATAAAAGTAGAGTTATATGAGTTTGTTGTTTATATTATAGATTTAAGTAAGATTCCTGTTCTTTTTTTTTTTCCCTTTAAAAGTTGTATACGTAAAAATTGAACTTCGAAATTTTGACCTTTATTTTTTTTTTTAATTTTAATTTTGCACATGGAAAATATTCTGGGGGGCGAAAAATTAATCCATAGGAATTATCATTTGGTAATGTATTATAGTAGTAATACTGGTGAGTATATATATAGTCATATATATTCTACAGTTTAGGGTAAAGGTGTATAAAGTATATAAGTTATAGATTAACTTTTAAAGCTATATTAAAGGTATTTACACATTTACACCCTACTCTTTGGTGTGTATAAGCTCTATATAAAAGATCTAGAGCATATTAGAGTTGAAGGTCTCGAAGTATTTATATATTTTTTTCTTATTGCAGACGTTAAGTGAACCATATAGAATCTAATCTATTAAATACTATAACTATTGTATGCTATATATATATTGTATACAGTGTTAAGAGATATACTGATAGTAAAAATGCTACTTGTTACCTACCAGTTCTGTTTTAGCTTATATATATATAAATTAAGCATGAAGTGATTTGTAAATTGAAAGTATAAATTATTTACTGAGTCACACACATCAAATTGCGACTACAGACTTTTGAGGTATAACTATGATATTAATTTGATTAATAATGGAACATATTACTTAAAATGGTATACTACAACTACTACGTACGTACCGTACGGTACGTACGTATTGAATATTACAATAATTAAGAATTTAAATGAATTATGTGAGATAATGAATGTGAATAGTTGATGCGCTTATTACGTCAGTACTACTCAGTTTGCCCATCATATAAGTAGATTAATAATAATATTAGTACTAATAATAGTCATAATAACAATAATAATAATTGATCTGCTAATTCGATCTGAGTTTCAATCTTAATTGTAAGTGTACCAAATATATACTTTAAAACACATTCGGACGCATAAAAAATAATTAACTTAATGATCACTATTCAAACTGTACTTTACTCTTACTTTATTAATAAATCATTACTAAATTTTCCTTATAACAAAAAACAAAAAACAAAAATACGGCAAATGGTAAAATGAAATGTTTTTATTCTTTCAAAAAAACCTCTACGGAATCTCCATATTTCGGCCGTAAAGAACCCATTTGTAGTTCATGTTTGTTTGATTCAAGGTTTATTTATTTAACTTTTTTTTTGATTTGCCTTTCTTTTCAAGTTGAGTCACTGATATTTATTTATACATTCATCTTTATATATAAGAGGTTAGATATTTCATTTTAATTGAATAAATAATTAATTATCAACTTGTATTGAATCCTATATTGCTCATTGAAAGGTTTCCTCGTTTTTTTTTTCTGGCTCGGCTTTAGAGGGTTTTATTCAATATAAATCAATTTATACAATTATATCAATGTCAACTATAACAAGCACAAGTACAAGTACAAGTATAAGCACAGGTATAAGTGCTAGTAGTTCAGGTATTGGATATACAGAGGCTATATTATCTACATATCCCACCACTGGTTCATATTCAATTCCAACAAGTAGTGCCAATTATGGACCTATAATAACCTCATTAGGTACGGCTTTAATTGGTGCTGAATCAAGATTATTAACAGCAACAGGTAATGAAGATCAATATTCAAATGTTCAAATCATTGAATGGGCTCAAGCATCATTAGATTATTATGAAAATTTACAATTATTAGCTACCATTGAAACAAATGATAATTTAACTGCTCAAGCTATCTATTCTGAATCATTTTTAAATATTTATAGAGCATTAAATCTATTAGAAGAATTATATGAAGATTCAAGTATGTACTCTGGTTTGGATCCAAGTTATGGTGGTAATATTGCAATGAGTGTTGTTATGGGTCTATTCCTAGTTATTCATATCATATTAGGTATATGGTATAGACAATGGTGGTTCTTAGTATCATTCTTTTGTGGTGTTGGATTAGAAATGGGTGGTTATATTGGTAGATCAGTTAGTTCAAATGATGTTGATCTATTGAACCCATTCTTAGTACAAATTATTTGTTTAACAATTGCACCATGTTTTATAATGGGTGGTATTTATTATCAATTAAGTAAATTTATTATGATATTTGGTGAACAATATGCTATTATAAAACCAATATTATATACCTATATCTTTATTGTTTGTGATGTTATTTCATTAGTTATTCAAGCTGCAGGTGGTGGTATTGCAGCAGTATCATTAGCAATGGATGAATCACCAACACCTGGTACTCATGTTATGGTAGCTGGATTAGCATTTCAAGTATTTTCAATATCAATTTATTTTATTCTATTTATAATGTTCTTCTATAAGATTAGATATCCAATCTTTTATTATAAGGGAATTAAGGGATTAAATAGATCAAATTTTTTCCAACTTTATAATGAAAAGGAATCAAATGGAGAATTTGATTTAAAATTTAAAGAAATTAGACAAAGATTATTATTTAAATCTTTCCCATATATATTATTCTTATCAGTTATATTTATCTATGTTAGATCAATCTATAGAGTTATTGAATTAGCAGAGGGTTGGTCAGGTTTTTTAATTACTCATGAAGTTTATTTTATGATTTTAGATGCATTAATGATGGCATTATCAATTGTTATATTAATTCCATATCATCCAGGATTTGTATTTGGTAAGAAAAAGATTGAAATTGCTCATGGTAGTTGTGGATGTCTAAGTAGAAGAAATAAGAAGAAGAATAATAATAAGAATAAGGATAATATATTAGATGATAATGAAGATGAAGAGATTGGATATCATAAATTTAATGATGAAAATGATGTTAACATTAGCCATGATATGAATATTCATGATATTGATGATAATAATAGAAATAATAGTTATAACAAATTTGAGATTAGTCCTAGCGGTAATGAAAAAATCAATACATACAATCAATAGAATAATTATATGTATATGTGTATATAGGATACAACCAACCAAAATAGTTAAATATATTTATTCAATATTCAATAATATAGTTTGTCATTTTAACTAAATAAGTAAACTTAAACTAAACAAACAACATCCAGACATAAACTATTAATAGTTATAAAGTATTATATTAAACTGGAAAGACTAATACTTACATAATTTATAGTTTAATCTATTCATCATTCGTACTATATACTAATGATAGTTAATGGTTGAATTGCAAATAAGATACAACTAATTATTGACCCGTGAATCTCGGAATATTTCCAAAATTTCAAACCTTAAAAAGAAAGAGGAAAAACAAGAAAAAACAAGAAAAAACAAGAAACAAAAAATGGCGCATAGGAATTCTGCCATTGAAGAAAATTTATGCTTTTCTTTTTCTTTTTCTTATTTCAATTTTTTTTTATTTTCTTTTCCGGGGGGTGTTTGGCGTCGCAATTAATCTACTAATAATAATATTAACAACTAGTAATTGATAATAGGGCAATAAATTTTTTAATAGATTGATTAATAGATTGATTAATGGATTAATTAATGGATTGCATAGTTAATGGAATAAGAAATTAGTTCTATGTATGCAATAATGAATGTATGTTTGTATGTATGTAGTAAATAGGATATATATCAAAATCCAGAAATAATAATGAAGTTGGGAATAGACCAGTGACAGGTAGGGAATTTCAATATTACTTGATTTTTGATTTTGGCAGAATATTATCCATATAAGTGAAATGATTATATTAGTATTGATATCGGTATCAGTATTAGTATCAGTATCATTTAATGTAAATATGTATAATAAACTAATTAGATGATTCAACAAGCTTTACTACAGCTTAAATTTAAATTATAACTTTAAATTATTTTGATAATATTATTAGCGTAATGTTATATTGATAGAGTAATATTAATATTAATATTGATAGTAATAATAATATGTATATGTATATGATATAAACAGAAATCATAATATTAGATAGTGAGTATTATAAATAGTACATAACATCTCAAATACTACTGAATAATATTAATTAATCTCTCAATATCATCATCATAAGATCAGAAATTAAACATATAAAGCAAGAACATTGAACATAAACATACAAGAGAACAGTCTATACTAGAAAAGCTTCACCTTAACCTTGATTAGTCACCTAACCAATTTCATACTAAATTCTTTGCAGCAAAATTCAAATTCAAATTAAAATTAAAAAAAAAAAAAAAAAAAAAAAAAAAAAAAAAAAAAAAAAAAAAAAAAAAAAAAAAAAAAAAGAAAAGCCGTCATTTTTTTAAAGGAGAAAAAAAATTGTTTAAAAACTTGCAAAAATCGCCTTCTATATATATAGTGATATTACAATTAAATTATAATTATATTAATTTAATTAATTCATTATAATATCTACCTAATTACCTTTCCTATTTCCCTCACCTCTCTTATTCATTATCTTTATCATGAACGCAAACAATGATATAAATCTAATCAATAATACACAACAGGCTACTGCTGCTACTCAACAACCACAACAACAGCAGCAGCAGCAAAGTCAACAACAGCAACAACAACAGCATATTGAACATTCAAATTTCAAATTAATATTAGAACATGCAGTAGTAGTTGTTAATAATTCTTCTGAATCTCAAGATAATAATAACAATAATAATCCAAGTGTTAGAAATGTTCTTGTTTCATCTAATGGTTCATCCTCTAGTATACTTTCCTCAAATTCATCTTCTGTTGTTCCCTCTTCTGGCTCCTCCGGCTTAAAAATTCCTTCTAATATTCCTTCGGTCTCTTCAAAATTAAACACTGGGGTAATAAATACAACTCCATCATCATCTTCATCATCTGCATTAACAACAATAGCTTCTACCTCTTCCTCCTCCAATCATTTGGATTTAACTGCTGCAAATTCACCTTCATCTTCAAAGGATCCTTCCTCTCCAAATTCAAATTCAAATTCATCTCATAATTTGCATAATTTGCAATCAATTCATAATATGGTAGTTAATGGTATTTCCGGACTTCCAAGTTTAAATATGTCAAACATGGATTTAGATTTAGATATGGATATTGATAATGTATCAGTTCAAGATGTTGATGATATTTCAACAGTCTCTCAAATTGATTCATGTAATTCAAATTTATCATCTTCTGTCTCCAATTTAAAAAGAATAAATAATAATAATACCCAAAATTTAATCCCTAATGTTCATCAACAAATTACTAGTGATCCTTCAAGATCTCTAATCTCTCCTCAACAACAATCAGTTACACATATATTATCATCAAATTCAGTACTACCTTTAGTATCAACAGTAACATTTAATCCCTCATCAGCATCTAACAACATCAACAACAACAACAACAACAATAATAATAATAATAATAATAACAATAATAAGAATATTATGTCATCATCGTCATCATCAGTTGATACTGCAGCTATGGCACCATTATCGTCGTCAGTAGCAGCAGCAGTATCAGCAACAACAACAGCAGCAACAAATACAGTAACAACACTAACATCATCAATCTCTCAAACGCATAATTCAAGCTCACATATTTTACATAATTATCCAAATATTCATAATAATCAACATCATCATAAATTAAGATCAAAATCTTTACCAAACCTATACTTTAACCCTTCGACTCTAAGTAGATCTCATAACTTAATCTCATCAAACCATAATATTCGTGGTGCTCTTCCAATTCAACAAATTGGCCATCATCATCACCATCATCACCACCACCATCATCATCATCAGCAGCAACAACAACATTTACATGCAAATTCAAATACCTCAAATCAAAATTTACCTCCAATTAATTTATTAACTCTGAAAGAGTTAAACTTGATGGAAATTTTGAAAAATCCACAACTGAGACATGATTTAATCTTTGATTTAAATTTAAAATTTAAACCAAATAATCATAATCAAAAGAGACATTTACATTTACAATATTATAAAGAATTGAAATCTGACATTGTATTATATTTCAAAAAGAGTACAATCTCTTATAAAATAATTAATTTAATAATCACTATCAAATCTTTATTATTATCAATTTTACCTGATAATGAACATTTTAAAATCAATGAATTTATTGATTTTCAAATAATTTTAAAACAACTAGCTTCAAAATCTTTTGAATTTAAAAATTTCTTAAAATTTATTTCTGAAATTCTATTAAAGCATTGTGCTCCAATTAGAGATTCAATTATTCTTGAATTAATTAATTATTTAGAAAAATTTGATGGTAATAATAATAGTAACACAAATGGTAATTCAAAGGATGTTAAAGAATCTAGTTCGAATAGTTCAAGTTCTCCAAATATCAATGCATTGATTGATTCAATCAAATTATTATTCAAAGTCTTAGAAATTATGAAATTAGATATTGCTAATCATCAAATTAAAATTTTAAGACCTTTAATCATTCAACAATCAATATCATTTGAAAAACAATATTTTAAATCAATCAACTTATTCAATAATATTAACAGCACTAATACCGTCAATACCAGTACTAATCCTGTCTCTGACTCAAATGATCAAGGTGAAGTTATTGCTCCAGCTCAACAGTCAGCTCAGCAATTAGCTCATCCACTTGTTCCAATCATTTCTGTTTCTGCTCCTGTTTCTGTTTCTGTTCCTGTCTCTGCTCCTAGCACTGTTTCCGTTCCTGTCCCTGTATCCGTTCCTACTACTGTGTCTGCTGTTGAGAATGGTAGTTGGATCCTTAAGGACTACAATACCTCATCTACAACTTATGCTAATTTAGTATTCAAAATTATTAATTTATTATCATGTTCCAAATTAGTTTCAAAATTCCCTGATTTTTTCATTTTAGATAATTTAAGACTTATACAATTAAGATCTAATTTAAGAAAATTCATTAATTTAAAACTTTGCGAAATTATTTATAAACAAATCTCATTTAAAATTAAAAAGTCATTACCTTCAGAGGCTCAAGTTAAACAATTAAGTGATGAAATATTATCAATCATTAATGATAATGGTTCAATCAAATGGACCAAGAACTTAATGTCAATTTCATTACAAATTCTTTCAAAAACTATTGGCTCTTCAGCTAATGTCAGTAATCATAAATCAGAATTAAACTTCATTAATAATTGGTTATCAACAAATATTCAACCAAATTCAACTCTTTATGCCAAATATGAAGAGATTTATTTCAATAAATTTGTCACTAAAATCTTAGAAATTGATGAGCAAAATAATGCCAAATCAAAGATTGAAAAGACTAATGAATTATCAATCAATGTTGAATTGAAAGATGATGAAGATTCATTAATATTGAAATTGTCTGTTTTATGTAAATGTCATTGGTTAGTTTTCGATGAAGTTTACTTAAGTGTTCTGAAGGTTCATGGCTTAATCAACTGATTTTTTAAAACCTATATTCTGCTATTATAAACAAACATTCAAAATAATACAAAAAAAAATAACGCCAACATTAATTTATACATCTCATTTTATGCCCCATTCTTTTTAATTTACTACGTTCATGATTTTCTCTTTCTTTTCTTAGCCCTTTTTTTCTTTTTCATACCATTGTTTCATCTCTTCAATTTTCCCTTTTAGCATCTACTATCTCTTATCATTACTCATTTGTGCTCTTTCCCATTTAATCATTCAATTTATTTTACTGTTTCCATATTTCCACTTTAATCATCCCAACCTGCATTTCTCATTTATACCACTTCTACTACTAATACTACCATAACCTTCTACAATCACAACAACAATCATAATTATTACAGTAACATTAACCATAAAAAGAATAACCAATATACTTTGTGTAAACTCAGTAACCATTTTTCAATATAGTGTTCCCTGTTAAAATTTTACAATTGTCTT
>JAJMFI010000214.1:0-19856 GCA_030574595.1 Ruyongia chambardii
CAATTAGAAATGTTATTGCATCATTTTTCAATTTTCCACATCTTCAATTTAAAAAGACACAGACTAAATTCGATACTATTAATAGAAGAGTAGTAAATGAATGGGAATCATTTAAATCATTTGACAAATCTAATTTACTTTCATCCATTAATAAACATAACTTTGGAAAATCAAGTCCCACAGTATTTCAAACTTCTTCAATTAATGGACTCAAATTTACCAAACAAAAAGTTGATCTTTGTAATTCTCTTATAGAGTTTATTGCCATTGGTTATAACTGGTCATTTCAAACTTTATTGGTTGATTTAGATAAACTTTATTTGGATAAAGATTATTTAAAGTCTTTAAATTATGAAAATTCACTCAGTACACTGAATATTGCAGAAGATGAGGATATGGATTATAACGAAATTAAACGTAATAAGAATAAGAAGAAGAAAAGAAGAGGTAGTAGCAAGGTAAATATTGATAATAGAAAGAAAGTATTGTTATCAATTTATGATCAACAGTATAATAATGATTTAGGTGCCTCATTCAATAATTATTTTAAGGGAGGAAACAAGTTAATTAATTTAGAAGGTGCTAGAAAAAGTAAGATATCAGACTATAAAGAAAGTTTTTTAAGTTGGTCTTCCAATATTAAAGCTTATACTAAGTTAAAAGATTTACAAGGTATAATATTAGCTAAAGTTATTGATTATGGATATTTATCAGATCTTTCTCATAATATTAAGCATTCAGTTCATTTTAAGAGTGATGGTTATTATGTTATTTATGAACCAATTTCTCAAAAATTTGATGATTTAAAGCCAATAGATTCCAAAAATCTTGAACATTATAAATTAATTAAGGAATCATTATTAAAATTACATTCCTATGGTGTTACATTACATCCATCAAGTGAATTTAATCTTGATGTTTTTAAGATTTATAATGATAAATGTTTTATTATTAATCTAGAAGATGTAAACTTAAATGGAATAGATGCGAATAAATATTATGATTTATTATATTTAGATACAAATTTTAATCAAGAATCAAATTTGAGTGAATATGTTAAACCAAATAAGGATAGACATGAAAAATCAAGACAAAGACAAAAGAATATTGGTAATCAATTTATTAGTCTTGATTCAGCTAGTAGAACATTGGGTGATGCACTTGGAAGAAGAAATAATGTTGAACCATTAGATCCTCAAATTTCTACACTTTTAAGAAATTTTTTAGATCGTGTTAGTAATATTTCTGAAGATATAGATCAAGGACCATTAATAATTAATGCTGATGAACTTGGGATTATTGATGGTAGAAATGGAAATGGATCAAGACGTCGTCGTCGTGGACATGGGCATACACATGGACATGGATATGGACATGGACATATTCATGGAAGTAGACAAAATAATCTTAGATTTTCAAATATTCGTCAATTACAGGCAGATTATGATAGTTTACTAGCTATGAATAGTAATAATCATAATAATCACAATAATAATGATAACAATGATCACGATTTAGAACATGATAATATTGAATAATTAAATTATTGCTATAAATTTATACCTTTTCATTATCATCATATACTTATATATCATGTGAATATTATATAATAATGATAAAACTCATGATTTGAATATCCATTTAGTTTAATTTATAAATTATAGTATAAAGTAAACTATTACCGAAACCCGCAAACTGCGAACTCTTTTCTTTCATATAAGGAAAAAAAAAAAAAAACTGGTCACGTGCCAATTACATGCATCAACAGTTCAATATATCTTGGCAGGTGTAATTATTTTATTTAAAATTCAAATAATAATAATCAGATAATGTTAATTAACTATATGTTAATTGCCGGTAATTAAGTATACTTAAGATTATCAATACAATTATTGAATAATAAATTTAAGTTAAAGTGTGAGATAAAGGAGTTAGTTGTATGAACATACCAACTATAAAACTTAAACCGTAAACCATAAAATATGAAACATAAAGCATGAACGTAAAAACATCAAGATGAAATATTAATTTTTGATCGGCCGTAATAACTTTTCAATTTCAAATAGATAAAAAATAAAAAAAAATTAATACGTCATGTGGCCTAAGTCCTAACCTTAGACCATTTACAAATTGACATTTGCCATTTTCCATTTACCATTTGTCATTTGACATTAGTTGAAAGAAAACGAAAAAAACATAACAATCATATTTAGCAATCTTTGTTTTATATAGGTATTATAATGGACTTTTCAAGTATAATATTCAATGTTATATGTATTTATTACTTAATTTTTAAATATAATAATTGAATATACATATAAAATATATATCACGATAAATACTTATTATATTGAGTAGTGTGATAAATAAAATTTATATATTGTTAAGTCGGTAATAATTCGGTAAATCGGTAGATTACTTACTTACTATATGAATTTTCAATAAAATAAACATTTGAATATGAATATAAATATGATATAATAATAATAATATACGGATAGTTAAATAGTTAAATAATTAATCAATAGTATATATATTAAGATATTGACGGTTAAATATTTAATTATTATAAACATATTTTTATTAACCGTGAAGTATAAGTTAATTATTTTAATATCGGAAGATGATAGATATATTTATTATCCTAACAAAACTTCAAGAGACTTTCTATCTTTTCTTTGTACCAATAAATTTAATAATTATTAGAAATTTTAACATGAATATGAAATTGATAGAAATTATTCTTTATAGATATCTACTTATTATCCCATTCTACAGTCATATTGATCAGTTTGAAGTATAATTTATAATATTGCTTACTCACTTACCAGAAGTATTTTTTTTTTTTTTTTTGCTTTGTTTCGGATTTTAGAGACTAGACCAGGTCAATAACCTTTTGAGAAATTTAGACTGAACCGTATTAGGCAATTAATAAAATAGAAATATATTAAGCTAGTATAAAATAAAACAAGCTAATTTAATTGAATAAAAACATTAGTTACAGGTGGATTTATATACCCCTATTATATAGTAAGCAGTATTAGCGGCAACTAAAATAACAAAATAATAAAAAAAAGAAAAAAATAAAAAAGAAAAAATAAAAAGAAAAAAAATTTTAATAAGGAAAAAAAAAATACATCATATACTCTCCATTCATTCTATACTATTTTAACCAAAAACATAAGAATAGAAATAGTTTAACACTCTTAAACCATATCACCTATATCTTTTAATCAGATTTATAATTGTATAGCTTCCTAATGTTAAATCGCTAAAAGAATAAGAAATAATTGTAAACAAAAACAAAAAACAAAAAACAAAAACACAGATAGCACAATAACAGCCTTGTGTCAGTGGCAAAGCAAATCATAAGCAATTTGTAAAATCCATAAGCATAAGCATTATAAGCAAAGTAAAAGTAAGAAGCAAATTATAATTTGTAACTACCGAGGAATGTAGACTAGTCTCCCAGTCTCCTAGTCTCCTACTGCTATTTACTTTTTATTACATAAACTTTCTTTTTATTATTAATTATTATAATCATAGTAAATATTACTTATTACTTATTACTTATTACTTGTTATTACTTATAAGCATAATGCTTATAATATGTATGTATAATATGAATTACAATTTTTCTTATTAATTGCCCCCCAAAATGGGCGGCTCACAGATTCTATTTACATATAATTAAGCATTTCGCCCTCTAAATTTATACATCTTTATATTTGTATATACTATATTATACTACACTATTCAATACAATACCATATATTAACTATTTATTTAATTCTTCTCTGTTCTTATTCTTTACTTTGTTAGATTAATATTTATTGTTCTCAAATATTAAAATCATATCATCAAAAAAAGACTATCATATTATATTATTAATAATTTGATCATTGGTCATTTGCTATATAAAGAAAGTTATACTCGTTTGCTTGATAAAACTTGCTCATTTGACTATAAGTCTTTATATCAATCATATTCATATATATATATATATATATATACATTTATTAATTCATTAATACAATCATACAATCATAAAATCATTCATACAATCATTCATACACTCATATAATCATTCATTCATTCATTTATTTAACTCTTGAAATTCACCATATTACCATATAAATTATATACTTAACCACTTATAAAGCAAAAATATATTTATATGCATAGGTCAACAACAATATCATCACTATCATTTCCATCCTTAGCATTATCATTACTATTATCGTCATTATTAGATCATCATCTTTATTGAATAAGTTCTCAGTTCATACAATCAATATTACTATTAAAATTCATTCTCATTAGCAAATATACACATATACATATATTATGATCAAACCTTTAGCGGTAATCTTACTATTAGGATCAATTATTATTAAATTTATCAAAGCTGGTCTTAATAATAGAAATATTTTCCAATTATGCTTTAATTTTTGTAAAAATTTTAGTTTGATATTTATTTGGTTATCAATATTTAAAAATGCAGGCTTAATACCAATTGAAATTAGACCAAAGATTCATGTTCGATTAATTTACGATTTTGATAATTGGTTATATTCAATGTCTTTTAAAAGTTTATTATTTTGGTGTATGATTAGTTCAATATTTAATCTAAGTTACTATACAATCTATTATTTTAATCATCATACATATAAATATCAATCATTATCACAAAGTTCAAAAGAAAATGATTTAATTGATGATATTGAAATGAATCTAAGTAGTGATAGTGATATATCAAGTATTGAAGTTGATGAAAGTACTGAAAATAATTCAAATATTAGACCTGAATTAATGGATCATAATATTGATACTAGAATTACAGATAATATGAATGATTCAAATAATAATTTATTTATCTATAATACATTCATAAATAGGGTAAAAGATTCAAAGTTTAAATTACATATTCCACCAATTTTATTCTTTTTATCCTATTTTATATTAATTACAATTTCATCAGATTTTTTCTTGAAAATTACAAAGGAAAAGGATTTATTAGCATGGTTCTTTTATGTTTTACTTCATATTACTATTCCAATATTAATGGCTGTTTATCTATATATTTTCCAAATTCAAGGTGCTGTTAAATATTATGCCATATGTTTAGGTTTAACAAATATTATGGGTGTATTTACTCATTTAATCTTTCCAAATGCTGCTCCATGGTTTATTCATCTATATGGAGCTGATGCTCCAGCAGATTATACAATGCTTGGTTATGCTGCTGGATTAGCAAGAGTTGATGTTCATCTTGGTACACATTTAAATTCTAAGGGTTTCCATGCTTCACCAATTGTCTTTGGTGCTTTCCCATCATTACATGGTGCCATGGCTATTCAAACTTTAATTCATATGCTTTATCATTCAAATTCAATTATTTTAAGATTGATGACTTTATTATTTGTTGTTATTCAATTTTGGGGTACAATTTATTTAGATCATCATTTTAAAGTTGATTTAGTAATGGGAATGATTTATAGTTTATTTACATTTGGTTTAATCTATACTTTCTTGAAGAGAAAGAAAGATATTGCTATTAATTTAAGGAAATCAAATGATCCAAAGGAGTTTAAAAATTGGAGTAGTTTTGGTATGAGAGTCTTTAAAGGTAAAAGATTAGAAGGTTGGTTTTCACCAATTTAATTATACAATCTATTATCTTCTGGTAAATTACATATCAAATATCAATATCAATATCGAATATCAATATTTGATAACAAAACACAAAACAAATCAAGAAAAAAAAAATTCTAATTACGTAATATCCAATCAACGGTATTAATTTATTAATCTGATTGAATTGCTTTTCAACTGTTTCATTGTACTTTTGCTTTTATAACCATGCATCTTCCTCTTTCTTTTTACCTATTATTTTTGTTCTTTTCTCCATTTTTTCCTAATTTGCTTATAATTTATTGTATAGCTAGTGCTATATTGTTTCATTCTTTGATTTTGTTTATCTAATATTTATAAATTGTATCCTTCATCCTTTTCAAGAATTTTTTTTAATCACTATATCAGCAGTTAATGCTTAGAATTATTAAGTAAACTAAGGTATTAATTGTAAAAAATCAAAAGTCAATTTGATACTCGGTTCTCCTATTCTCCATAGTACAGCCTTGAGCATGAATAAGGCAGCGTTGTAATCATAATGTAGAAATCAACCCAATTTTATTAATATTCAATATTTACTATTTTAAATAAGCCTTGTAAATTTAAACAAAATGATGAAAAAGTTGGTTTATAAGATTAACAACAACCGCATTTCATTTAATCGATAGCGCATTCTCAGTATTGAGATTCACAATTTAAAAAAAGAAATTACTTTGAAAATTGGTTAAACTTATTATTTCTCTTGATCAATTATACAATTGGAATCGATAATACCATTCAATCACATAGTTTCAAGTTAAACCAATGGTTCAGTATTTAATATAGTTGAAGAAAATTAAACGGTTTGAATTTTACATACAAAATTGTTATGAGTAAGATAGAGGAGACTCAGAACAAGGAGACTAGTACTATCAGTAATTAGTAAATGGGACTAGGCTTAGCTTCTCTTTCAGTTTCTGTTTTTGTACTACTACGAAATTTTTTTTGTCTTTTCTACAATTTTGCAAATTATTGTGGCTGGTGAATAACGTTTATGATGATAGGATGGTGAAGGGTCTTTTTAGATTTGATAAGTGAGTACAGCAGTATACTAGAGTACTAGTGGAATATATCTATTGACTTCAAACCAATATTAATAAGTAACCTTACAATGCTTTTGGAAATGATATATCTTTCAAGGTTAAGTAAGGCGTTGAGATATAAAGAGAAACATATACAGTATATATTAGTCATGAAATCACTTACTATGAGAATTATATCGACTTGAGCATAATAGGTATTACCCTACCACTAATATTTTTCCAAAAATTAATTTATGGGAAAACAAATAAATGATGATGAATTATATACTGCTTATAATAATCGTTGAAAAGGGTACGAGTCAACGACGAAGTTATTAAAAAAACAACTAAACATCATCTAATTGTTTCATACATTTCGACATCTTTCAAGGATAAATTTGTTTATAAGTAAATTTCTTTGCTTATTATTATCAGTTTACTTTGTGGAGATTTCATTGAAACAACAGTTGTTTATTTTGTTAGCCTAAAATGTCTGAAATTGAAGATGATGATTCAAGAGTAAATCAATCTAGTGAAGGTGAAGGCGATGATTTACGTAATCCTGATATCTTTGATTCATCTGATGAAGATGAAGATCTAGATGATGATGAAGAAGAAGCTCAAAAGATCAGAGAAGGTTTCATCGTTGATGATGAAGATGAACGTAATGAAAGTAAACCATCACATAGAAGAAAGAAGAAATCAAAACGTGAAAGACATCAACAAGAGGAAGATAATGGTCTTTTAGATGAGGATGATTTAGATCTTTTGATGGAAAATTCAGGTACGAGACGTACAAAGAATACTTCAAAGTTTAAGAGATTAAAAAGAGCTGATGTGGAAGAAGATGAACAACCAAAATCAAAGTCAAATTTAAATGGATTCTTTTCAGATGATGAAGATGAAGATAACAATGAAATTACGAATAATGAATCTGAGAAGGATCAACTTAGTAAAACTTCTGCCTCATCAAAAGTTTCAAGGCCAAAATCAGTTATTGATGAACTAGATGATTTCATTGAAGACGATGAATTCTCAGATATGGATGAAGAAGAAAGAGAAATTGCTCGTGAAAGACGTAAAGAAAAAAGATCAAAACCAGCTGAAATATCTGGTATTGATTCTGAAAAAGCTGCTGAATTATTTGATATCTTTGGTGATGGGGAAGACTATGCTTGGGCCTTAGAAGGTGAAGATGATGATCCTGAATTAAGAGAGGAAGAAGCAAAGACAAAATTGGAAGATATTTATGAACCTGAAGAACTAAAAGCTAGAATGTTAACTAATAGTGATAAAATTATTAGAGATACAGATATTCCAGAACGTTACCAAGAATTACGTAGAAATATTAAAAAATATGATCTAGATGAAGCTGATTTTGAATATGAAAAATCATGGATTATTTATACTTTGTGGTTAGAAAAAGATACTGAAGGTAAGGATGCAGATGAACATTTTAAAACATGTGTTTCTGATGCTCTGACCTTCATTTGTAAAGAAAACTTAGAGGTCCCATTCATATATTCTCAACGTCGTGATTATCTATTAGTCACTGAAATTACCGGTGAAGGTGAATTTCAAACAACTCATGTTAAAAACGTTCTTATGGAAGATGATTTATGGAGAATAGTTCAGTTAGATATTGAATTTCACTCTTTATTAACCAAGAGAAAAGCAGTTGAACATATTATTCAAACATTAAATTCGAATGATACATTATTGGATGATCGCTTTGATGCAGCTACTACAATCACTGAGATTCAAGATATAGCTGACTATATCAACTTTAAATATAGTCAACAATTAAAAGATCTTGGACTTAACAAAAATAAAAAGGTATCATTATATGACAAGGTTAAGGCTGATCGATTATATGAAGTTGTTCAAGCTATTGGTCTAACTAGTGAACAATTCTGTGAAAATGTTATATCTAATGCTAAAGTTTACGCTACTCAAGATTCTGATGAGTTACCATATGATTTAGTTGAAACTATTTGTAACGATAAGGGTTCATTATATGCCAAACCTTCTCAGGCATTGGAAGTTGCTAAACATTATTTTGCTGAAGAGATATTTGTTGATATGAGAATTAGAAGTTATGTTAGAGATATAATTGCTGAATACTCAATTGCTAATATTAAATTGACAGAAAAGGGTAGATATCAAATAGATAAGAATTCACCATATGCTGATTTTAAATATGCCATTAACAGAAATGTATTAGGTTTAAAACAGACACCTGATTTATATTTAAGAATGCTAGAGGCTGAATCTCTAAAATTAGTTGAAATACAGTTCCAAATATTATCTTATGATGATTTCTATGCACGTTTATTCAACTTTTTGGCCTCTGATGGACAGTCAGATATAGCAACTGCTTGGAATGAATTCCGTCGCTCTGCTTTAGACCTGGCATTAAAAAAAATTATACCATTAACTACCTTGAATGTTAAGGAGGATCTTCGCCGTCAAAGTGAAAGAGTTATATTTTTCCAAATTCGTAAGAATTTCTTGGACAAGATTGATCAATCACCATTTACCGCTCCAGGAAGAGAACCAGGTGAAATTCCTAGAGTCATGGCTATCACACCAGGTAATGGTAAATTTGGTTTGGATTCCATTGTAGCAGTGGTTTTGAATGATTATGGTCAATTGGTTGAAAGTTATAAATTTGATGAAAATCCATTCATCAAGGAGGATAGATTGGCAGAAAATCAAATTTCTTTCAAAAAACATTTTGAAGACGCGATTAAGGAAACTGCACCTGATGTTATTGCTATTAATGGCTTTAACGTCAGTACTCATAAATTTTACAAAGAACTAATATCCATCATTGAACAGCAAAACATAAGAGCTAATAACGATAGAACTCACTATCTTCCTGTGATCTGGGTTAATGATGAAGTTGCAGTTAGATATCAATCTTCCACTAGAGCTAGTGAAGAGTTTCAAAATTCTCAAAGTCTTAAAAAGTATGCAATTGCTCTTGCTCGTTATGTCCAATCTCCGCTTCTAGAGTATATCAATCTAGGGGAAGATGTCACATCATTAGCTATTCATAAAAGTCAAAGTTTATTATCAGATGAAAAAGTTAGAGAAGCTATCAACTCTGCATTTGTTGATATTGTTAATTTAGTGGGTGTTGATATCAATTCTTGTGTTTCAAATAGTTACCTAGCTGCGTCATTACCATATGTTGGCGGTTTAGGTGAACGTAAATCAGCTGGTTTATTAAGAGCCGTGCAACAACATCCACTATTCAGTCGTCAAGCTTTGATTACGAATCTTGATATTAGAATCGGTTCCACTATTTTCTTGAACTGTGCAAGTTTCTTACGTATACCTCAAAATATTACAAGAAGAGAAGCTATCAGAGCCACTGAAGAGAATGAACCTGTTACAATTTTAGACGATACAAGAATTCACCCTGAAGACTATGCTTTAGCTGATAAAATGGCGGCTGATGCTTTAGATCTATCGGAAGCTGAAATTGAAGAATTAAGGGATGCTCCAGCTGGTGAGACTGTCATTGATAGATTATTAGAAAAAGGAATTAAACTATTAGACTCTTTAATTCTAGAAGAGTACTCAAAACAATTAGAACAAAAATATCACAAAAAGAAGAGAGCCACTTTAGAAACAATCTCAGACGAATTGCGTGCTCCATTCGGTGAAATCAGAGCTAATTTCCACATATTAGAAGTCAATGAAGTCTTTGAAACTTTAACCGGTGACACACCAGAAACTTTCTACAAAGGTATAGTTTTACCTGTTAATATCAAAAGGGTCGGTAGATATCAAATTAATGCAGTTGCTTCCAACCAAGTTGAATGTGTTGCTGAGCGTTCCAATGTTTTAAGCGACTCAAGAGATCCAAGATCACTAGAACAGTTATATCAGCCATTACAAACTTTATCTGCTAAACTGATAAATGTTGATTACAAGGAATTTACAGCGCAGATATCGTTACTGGAACATGATGTAAAGAATCCAGTTATCCATTCAGATGTTATTAAGGTGGCAGGCCAATGGGATATTGCTAAAGAACTCGCCGATTTGAAACTGGAAAAATCATCTGATGAAATCCAACAAAAGAAGACAAGAATCATTAACCATCCATTTTTCCATCCATTTAATTCAGCTCAAGCTATAAAGTTTTTGGCTCCAAAAGAGCGTGGTGCATTGGTCTTAAGACCATCTTCAAAGGGACCAAATCATATCTGTATTACCTGGAAAGTTGATAATAACTTATATCAGCACGTAGATGTAGTTGAGTACCAAAAGGAAAATGATTCATCCATCGGTAAACTATTAAAAATTGGAACGTTAGAATTCTCAGATTTAGATGATATCATTCAAAGTTACATCAGTGAAATTGTCAAAAAAATTGAAGAGTTGATCAATCATGAAAAATTCCAAGGTGGTACCAAGAGTGAAGTTATCAATTGGCTTGAAAATTATTCTAAAGCAAATCCAAAGAGAGCTTCATATGTATTTGCATTGAATCACAAAAACCCAGGTTGGTTTTATTTGCTATTCAAGACATCGGCTGCTAGTAAATTATACGAATGGAATGTCAAAGTTGTTCCAAGTGGTTTCACATTAAATTCCTATAACTATCCTGATGTTAATTCGTTATGTAATGGTTTCAAAACGTTGATCAAGAATCAAATGACTGGTAATAATGCTACCCAATCTTCAAGATACGGATCTTCAAACTATAATAACTCTCAATATAGTAACAATACTGGTTACAACAATTATAATAGTTATAATAACACAGGTTATAATCAGTTAGGCAGAATGAATTATTAGTTTGTTTAAAATTCAAAATACATCTGTACTCTTAGTTTATTAATCTCATTGTATATTTTGTTAAATTATATTTAATTTCATTTTGTTACATCTCGAAAATTGTATATGTACGTAATTTCTACATTTTCTAGATATATATTACTCCGATAGTACCATATTGATTATATTATGACATACGCTCTGTAGTTTATTATATATATAGTAATTCTTTAATTAATTATATTTAGACTATAAGTCAAATCAATTATAAAAATGCACGTTCAGCTTCTGTTTCAGCTTGATCATTACTTGACGCCTTTGATGATTTCTTTTTCGTTGCTTCAGCCACTAATTCTTCAAATATTTGTGCTTCTTCCTGTTCTACTTTGGATCTTTTAGCATTCAAAAATACAGTACCTAATAGTACTAATGTTTCAGCCCTTCTAATTCTTCTTGATTTTGATTCAGATTTATCATCCAATACAGCATCACAAACATCTCTTAAAGTTGATTGGATTTCGTATTTAGATCCATGCCAAGCGGCATTTAGTACTTTGCCCATAAGTAACTTTTCTGCTTCAGCAATCATTTCATGAGTTGGTCTTTCTATAGGATTACCCTTTTCATCAATCAATTCATTATCTGGTAATTCTGCTAATACATTTAATCTTTGAACTTCTTGCATATGAGATTGTGCATCTAAAGCAGAGGAAACTGTTCTAAATGTATCCATTACAATACCTCCCTTAGCCTTTACTGATGAAAAGAAGCCTGGTATACCAAATAATTGTTGTGAGTTTATAAATATTTCACCCTTGGTGATATATATTTTACCAATTGTATGCAGTATATCAAGACCAAAAGATTCCATTTTCAGAAGATTAGCTTCAATTTCAAATTTTTGCTTAAATGAATCTTTACATGCATCATCATATGTACTTTCAGTTAATACACTCAATCTTTCGATTAATTTTTGTGACAATTCTTTAATCATTTCTGCCTTCTTCTTGGACATCTCCTCCTCATGTTCTTCAAGTTTAGTTTTTTCTTTTTCTTTCTCAGTTGCATTTCCTTCATCAAGAGCTTCACCAGAGGTTGAAATTGTGTGCTCTAATAGTAAGGCAGTTGTCTTTTCCACTGTTTGTTCTTGTTCTTCAGAAGTTTGCGACTGTGGTTGTGATTGTGGTTGTGATTTCGATTGTGATTTTGCTTTTGATTCTGATATAATTGGTTTAGTCTGTGTAGTTTGTTCATTTGCTTGATGTTGAGTGTTTTCTTTATTTTTCAACTCCTCCTCATCCTTCTTTTTCTTTTCATCTTGTTCAGATTTCTCTTGTTCTTCATTTAAAGCTGCTGTCTTTTCCAAATCTTTTAATAGGCTTAATTCACCTATATACGATCTAAATGCTTCACCACCAAAAATCATGGCAAAATAGTCACTTGCATCTTCAAAACCTTCATTTGGAACAGCTTGATCTTTACCAAACTTATCATATTTACTTCTTAAGTCTTCATTACTTAAAACTTGATATGCTTGTGATATAGCTTGGAACTTTTCTGTTGCCATTGGATCATTTGGGTTCTTATCAGGATGTGCCTTTATAGAAATTTTTCTATATGCCTTCTTAATTTCAGCAGCAGATGCATCTGGTTTAATTTCTAAGATATTGTAATATTCAAGATCTGCTACCATATTGTCTACCCTTGTTTATTTTTGCCCCTTTATTTCTTCAAATTTTGATAAGGATTTAATTATTACATTCAATGTTTTCAACTGTACTTATCATCATCCCATTAAAATCTAGAAAATTTTGACGAAGTAACCCGGATATAAAGTAGTTTAAGCAGTGCTTAATCAGATAAACAAATATTACTAATATACATGTATATAAGTCTTAATGTATAATAGAGAGTATGTGTGTAAGCATTGTAAAGCTATACTCCCCACTAGCGTTTGAAAATTACATAGAGTATCTTAAATAAATATTGTGTACATATAAATATGAATATAAAATAGTGAATGTGAGGTTACATGATAACTAACTCCGAATTTGATCATGATACTGTAACCAAAATAATGAATCAGTTCTATTTACAAGATATTAGTTTCCAAATGGTGAAGATTGTAATGAATCAATAAAAAAAAGGAAACATCTTTCCAAGTTACTTGTATTATTCTTTATCATCTAGACCTATTAGTTTAACCGGTTTACCAATAGCAGAACCAACTTCTCTTCTTAATACATCCCCCAACGATTCCTTTGTTCTAAATGATGACCATTTACCATTTATTAGATCAAATCTATCAGGACCAGAGATAGGGCTACTCAACCATATTTGCTTATTTGGAGGTTGTTTATTTATTACATAGGTACCATGAGGAGGTAATTCTAACGTAAGAACACCTTGGGAGTATTCAGCATCAATTGATGGAGATTCAAAGCTCAATTCTTCTAAATGATCAGTTAGAGTTTCCAAATATTCATCTGCTAAATGGTGATAGTCATTGGTTGACATCTCATCAATCGCTTCAGGTATCTTAGTACCATCAGTGGATATGGAATATTGTCTTTGCCAAAGAGGTGATGATGATGATGATAATAATAGTGGCTGTCTTATGGTATTAGTAAATACATTTTTTATAACAGCACCTCTAGAGTGTGAAACAACACTCGCCAAACCAGCACCGATGGATCTTAACATCTCAAATAACAAAACAAGGGAAACAACAGATCACTTAACAATACCTCCAATAAACAGAACTTGTCTGTTGATACTTTTTGCAGCTTAACAAAGTCAAAAGTTTTAGTTAAACCTTCAAATTTTGTTGCCCAGATCCAAAAAATCAAAATCAAAAATCAAATCAAAAAAATTGTGAAGAAAAATAATTACTACTATAAACATTTGCTAACAGAACTTGATCATCAATAATTATTTTAAAACCATTTCAACTACAGGAATGTCGGCTGTACTAATCATATTTCTTATTCCAATACTCTTTATAGCAGTGATTCTAGTACTGCCCTTTCTAAATGGGCTGGGTAAGTACAAGATAGTACACAAGGCTAGACCCTTAGAATCGGACACAAATCAACAGCAGTCAACAGCCACAGCTAGTTCATATAGTTATGGTTATATACCTCCTGATGAACAATTGGAATTACTACACTCTCAAAGCAAGAAAGACTCAAAGCTGCATAAATTAAAGGATCAAGTTAAAAATTTCAAGGAATTACCACTTAAATATCAACTATCCAATGATGTGAATAATACAAATCAAATTAGAAATAGAAGAATCAAACAACTTGATCCAAATTCTAGAGAATCTATTGAAAAGAAGGATCCTTCTACTTTTGATTTTGATTTAGATGAATTAATTGATAATGAAATAAAAGATGACATTAAAGAGTCTAAACTCGACCTAGAACGTTCATACCATAAAGGTTCCTTAGAGGAATTAGTATAAATATCTATTTACCCATTCTTTTTTTCTATTTAATCATATCCTAGATAAGTATAATGACCCAAATGACTGAATTATTACAAAAGAAAAGATACTAATAATTATTGCCGTTTTATTTAATAATATACAGATAAATTTATGAATTCAACTAATTAAAATATTTTCCAACCAATGAAAAAACAAAATGCTAATTTCTCCTTCCTCCTACTAATCCATGTTGACATCATCTTTTGATGATCCATCAATAGAAGCAAATAATGAATCTAAATCAAATTCTTTAGCCCATTGTGAAACAATAGTGGTTTGTTCGGATGAACCATTTGATGATGGCTTTTGAATAGTACTTAAATTACCAGATTTATTTTCATTAGCAGTTTCTTTTGATGATTTTGGTAATGTCCAACCAACAATTTTACCATCTCTCCAATCATTTAAAACTGATTGACCAGCACTTTGTAGGTTTGGAATACCACCTTTACCTAATCTTCCTCTTTTTCTAGCAACATGAATTAAAAATAATTTACAAAATTCATTTAGATCAGAACTTGGTAAAGCTGGTAATTCATATAATTTTTTAAAACTTTCAGTCATTTCTGGTGATTTTGATAATCTCTTTAATAATAATAGAATTGCTGGTACAGGATCAATTATTTGTTTTGGTGGTAATGCATTTAATAAGGCTAGTTGAGCTTCTTGTTCACTTTTGGATTTCTTCTTAAAATCTGCTGGGAAAACTATACCTGGAGAGTCTAAAATTTTCAATTTATTATCAATTTTAACTTCTCTTAGTGAAGTGGTAACACCTGCTTGGTTACCAGTTGGACAAGCCTTTGATGAATTACCATGACGAGATGTTAATGCATTAATTATAGATGATTTACCAACATTTGGATAACCAATAACACCAACAACAATCGATCTTTTCAAATTTGACTTAGCAGCATACGATTTCAAAGCTGTTAGTAAATTATTAGCAGTAGTTGTCTGTGATAAAGACTTATTGAATGATGAACCATTTGTGGCACCTGGTGCAGCTCTTAAAGGAATAGTTGGGAAACTTGACTTAAGGAAATCTAGCCATTTAGTTAAAACATCATTTGGAATTAAATCAACTTTATTTAAAATTAGGATCAATCTTTTACCTTGACTCTGTAGAACAGCTTGTTCGACCTTTTTGGATCTAGTACCTTCTGGATCTCTTGAATCAAGAACATATAATACAACATCAGAAGCTTCTACAACTGTCTTGAATACCTTGTCGTATTGTTTACGTGATTTATCTAATTCAGATTCATTATCAGATTCATCATCACTAATTTGATAGTCTACAATTTCCAAATCTTCTTCATCTGAATCAGAGATATCATCATCTGATTCTTCTCCATCGAATTCTTTAGCAGCTTGTTGAGCACTTTCTAATAAAGCAGACAATCTATTTTTGTTGTTATCTTCAGTTTCGTCATCAGAACCATCATCTATATCCATATCGTTCTGAGCTTTATTGGCTCTTTGAGCCTTTCTTTCCTCTCTTAAACGATCTCTAGCTTCAGCATCAATTCTTTTTTGATCTTCAATTTGAGCAACAATTCTATCCTTATATGGAAAACTTGATGGAATACCTGGATCTTTTGGCTTTCTAGAGGTCCATGTAACGTCCTTTTTCGATAATTTATTTTGTTTTCTATTATGTGCTGCAGCCTTCTTTTTGATCCCTTCTCTCATACGAGTGGTTGATCTTTTACTAACAGGTTCTAAGTGAAAAAGGTAAGTTTTTTAAGTTAGTAGCTGTATCTTCAATAATCATAATATAGTTATAAAATACATACTCTTTAACCTCATCTTATGGAATTATATTATATTTATTAGTTTATTGAAATTATATTGAGATAGAGTAAAGTAGTACAATAAATAAAAAGAAAATTTTTTAAAACTCATCTGCTATTTCCCAAAACGATAGTTCCGGTAATCACGTGATTAACTGACCTCGGAATTAATTTTATAGAAAATAAAAATACTCGATTATAAAATATAAGAGAACATTTCAGAACTTCTATGTATTTGTATTTATAATCATCCTATCCTTTAGCATTCAACGAGTTATATTGTCTAAGTATTTATTTATCTTGGACAAAGAAACAGCTTTAGACTAGCTAGATATTAAGACACTGAATTTGTAAGAATCTATTGACTAAATACAGCTAACTATATCTTTGTTTGCCTTCAAGTTTCGATTTCACAAGACTTCAATTCGTTAATTATATATATATATCAAATGTCTAGTGTTATAGCTGCTAAAAGAGAAGGTCCTGATTTAAATATCATTCTATCTTGTCCTGAATGCAAAGTTTTCCCACCTCAATTAGCTGAAAGATTTGCTGAAGGTGATGTTGTATGTGCTCTTTGTGGTTTAGTCTTATCCAACAAGATTGTTGATACAAGATCAGAATGGCGTACTTTTTCTAATGATGATCAAAATGGTGATGATCCAAGTCGTGTTGGTGAAGCTGCTAACCCATTATTAGATGGTAATCAACTTTCGACTATGATTGGAGCCGGTCAAGGTGATTCAAGAATTGGTACTGCTTTAAATAAGGCTCAAAGTAAAAGTATTGTTGATAGAAAGGATAATGCTCTACAATCAGCTTATGCTAAAATTTCAATGATGTGCGATGCTGGTCAACTACCCAAAATTGTTCAAGATGCAGCTAAGCAAGCATATAAGTTGTCTTATGAAGAAAGAGCTTTGAAGGGTAAATCACAAGATAGTATTTTAGCTGCCGTTATTGTTATTGGTTGCCGTAAGGCAGAAGTTGATAGAACTTTTAAAGAAATTGGTTCACTAACACAGGTATCAAAGAAAGAAATTGGTAGAGTGTTCGTTCTTGTCAAAAAGATTATTGCAGAAAAGTCCCTAACTATAGCTAATACTCAAAAGGATAATATTCAATCATCACAAACAAGTGCTGAAGATTTAATTAGAAGATTTTGTTCACATTTGGGTTTGAAGATACAACACTCAAATTATGCAGAATATATTGCAAAGAGGTGCAAAGAAACTGGTGTTTTAGCAGGTAGATCTCCTATTACTATTGCAGCAGCTGTTATTTATATGGTCGTTTTATTGTTCAAGACAGATTTGACACCCAATAAGATTGCTGAGAAATTAGGTGTTAGTGATGGTACAATTAAAACTAGTTATAAATTACTGTATGATAACAGAAATGAACTAATTGATCCAAGTTGGATTGAATCTGGCAAAGTCAATTTAGAAGATATTCCAAAAAGTTGAATGTTATAAGAAATATTCGAATGTTTGGAGTTTCATAGTGATAATCTACAATGATCGTTAATTATATTTTTATATTTTCAGTCCAAATCTATGTTAGTTTTCATTATTCAATTGCGAAAGGGAATATGTTTGCAATAGTACTTATCGATCCAGATTTGGGTTAGAAGATCCAGTTGGTGTATACCTTTCCTAATTCTTTTTTTTTTTTGGTACGTTCTTTATCTGATTGCGAAAGCATTTACAGTATAGAAGAAGATCAATAGTATACTTTTTTTTATCTCACTTATGTATTGTAGTCAAATGGTGTTATTGTAGATTGAATTCTTTCAATTTGCAAATGTATTATAAAGTTATATATTTAATTATAAATTTGCTCTACGAGCCTTCTGAGCTTTGCCAGCAGGTTCACCATTTTTAATATCTTGAGCCACCAATGTATCAGCAGCAATTCTCTTTGGGATGTACTCCAAGATTTCGTTTAATTGATTAAAATCATGTGGCAATTGAACAAGACCATTTTCATCAGCAACTAAGAAATCATTTGGGTTAATAGTTCTAAATTCCTCATCAGATTCAACAAGGTAAGAATTTACTTTAATTTGGAGAGGAACATTAACACCAACAACCTTTACTAGAGGTCCAGGAGCTGTGGTACCAAGAGAATACGCAAAGACAGGATAGTTCAAGTCTCTGTGTTCATTGACATCCCTAATTCTACCAAAAATTATAGAACCATTCGCATTTTGATATTGAGCCCTAGTACTCATTAATCCTCCATAAAGAGCATTGTTGACCTTGACATATGGAGCGTTAATGGATTGTAATTCTAAAGGCAAAGCAAGAACAACAATGGCACCCTCAGGTACAGAATCAATGTACCCACCCTTCACAGCAGGTCTGGGGTCATCCAATGGAGCATATAGTACAGTGTATGCTTGGCCTGCGACTGTTCCTGTATCCTTCCCAGAGAACTGTGTTAGATTTGGAAAAAATCCACCATGTTTGACTCCAAACTTGACTAAACCATCAGCAACATCACAAGGGGTGAAAGTTTTCAGTAATTGAACAATTTTAGACATGTCTTAATACGTGTATATATATATATATATATATATTAGCTAATGAACAAGTAAGTATAATCAACTCAGTGTAAGAAATAAATAAATTTCAGAAACACCTTCATTTATGTATTTATATTCAAAATACTTTTTGCAAATTCTGGGGATAGTAATCAAATTCGGACAAACGAAATTTTTTGAAAATTGTGTAAGATGATCAAAGGAAACATACTACTACATTAATATTACAAGTTGATTTAAAGATCATATGAGTAGGGGTCAGGATATTGCTAAACTCAATGAGAAGGAACTAGAATTGGGGATATCATCTTCTGCATCATGGCATCAGGAGTTCAAAGATTCTGCATATGTCTACTTTGGCTCTTTCCCCTTTGAGCTAACAGAAGGCGATGTGCTAATAATATTCTCACAATATGGTATCCCCGTCCATATGAAGCTAATGAGAGATAAGGATACTGGGAAATCAAAAGGATTTGGATATCTGAAGTTTGAGGATCAAAGATCAACAATACTGGCGGTGGATAATTTGAATGGCA
>JAJMFI010000215.1:0-19845 GCA_030574595.1 Ruyongia chambardii
GATGAAGGTGTTAAGAATTATCAAAATTTCCAAGCTTTAATTAAGGAAGAAGAAGCTAAGATAAAAGCACAAATGGAATTACCAAAGGAAACATTTAAATTAAAAGATTTAGTTGAAGGTAATATTCCAACTCAAGAAGAAATGATGAAAAGACAAATGGAAAAACAACTTGAATTTGAAAAGCAACAAGCTTCTAATGCAGGTACAGCTACTAAGGCCTAGAGAAATATATTTTCTCATATTAAATGATAATAAAAATTATAATGATAATAATAATAATAATAATAATAATAATAATACGATTGTTATATTTTAATAAAAGCTTCTTAGCCTTTTGAGTAGTTTCAAACCTTTCGACCTTTGAGTATATAATATGAAATGATTTATAATATCAATGACATCGTAAAAAAATATAAATTTTATATCAATGCCTATTCCCAATAATATAACTGGAGGTATTGAATACTAGATTTAAGTTATATGGAAAGAGGTCATAAGTATTAGCTAACCAGTTTTCAAGATCTATTGGCTCTTCTCTCTGTGACTTGCAAAAAATCGTCATCTAGGATATCATGTGAGTTTTGATCCTGGACCTCATCCTGATCCTCTTCTTGACCTTGGTCTTGATGATTATCTGGTACTACTCCATTTAACCTATCATGATATTCTTGCAACAGTTGTGTTAAATCTGGATTTCTTCTCGTTACCATAAATACATCATCTGGTATGATTGTATTTCTTTTGGCATGTCTTGCAAATGATTCCAAATCTTCACCTAAAGAGACTGCTTGATTATAAACAAGTTCCACCAATGCAGCAACAAACTGTGGTGTTGGAGAAATCTTTGACGGCACATCAATTCTATTAATATTCTTCTCTTTATCAAATTCTTCTAGTTGTTGTACCAATTCAGTCTCTTCATCTACAATCTTGGATATAGCTAACCATAATCTTGCCTTTAATTGCTAAGAGTAAACACGTAGAAAATGTTAGTACATTATCATTTTTACAAACCAATTCTTAACTCAAAAGGTTAAGAAAACAAAAAAAGAAAGGAAGAAATTATTCAATAATCGATTTCCCAATAAATATACTTACACCTGCCAATTCCTTCTCCTGTTGACTAAGTTGTCGCATTGTATAGTATATATATATTCTTTCTGAACTTATCATAAACACAAATAAACAAGTTCAAATTTTACTAAACAAAAAAAAAAAAAAAAATTAAAATAAAAAACAGAAGCTACAGTTAGTGATACTAGTTAATTAACAGAACTTCTCCATAGTAGTAATAACAGTAATAAGTTAATCAAATAGACAATTGTTCATATGTCAAGCAGACTTCATGCTAAGAGTCTGAGCTATGTTCTAGGTGTACATGAAAACAACCAGAAGCATTCTCTTCCCATCAACGTTTTAAAGGCCAATTCCTCAAATACCCAACTTTTCTCCGCAGGCAGAGATGGTATAATCCTTTCATATGATGCTTCACTTTTACCAACAAATCAAGTTCATATACATACAGATTGGATCAATGATCTAGCAATCTATGATAAAGATTCTCTGGTGTCTTGCTCGTCTGATTTATCGGTCAAGTACTGGAATCACTCATTAAATAGAACCGAAATCATTGGTCATCATAAGGATTACGTTAAAAGTCTTACAATTCCTAATTCAAACTCAAATTCAAATTCAAATTCAAATAATAGTAATAATAACTTGATTGTATCAGGTGGTTTGGATAAAAATTTAAACGTTTGGGATTTACAGAGAACTCAATTAGTGCAGAATTGGGTTAATGATAGAGATTTAAATGATTTAGAAAAAGGTTCAATATATTCAATGAATTCAAATCAAAATTCATTGGTAGCAGTAGGTGATAATGATTCAAGATTAATAATATTCGATTTAAAGTCAAATAAACCAATTCAAATATTAAAACATGCACATAAGGATACTGTAAGACAAATATTAATGAGTAATACTCATGTTTTAACAAGTTCTTCAGATCATACAGTTAAGCTATGGGATTTAAAAGATTTATCTACACCAATAAATCAATGGAATTTCTATAACAATTCCATTTGGACCCTTTACTCTGATTATAAAGATTGTAGTAATGATACATTTAATGAATTTTATGGAGGTGATTCTCAAGGTAATATTTATAAAATTAATACTTTGAATATTGATAATGACATTGATGTTGATGAAGTTGATAATCCTACTAGTAATGTTAATGAAGTTGATAAGTATTCTAAAATTTATAAAGATGAACATGGTGGTATACTATCCCTAATAAAATTTAATAATGATGAAATGGTTACTTCCTCAATGAATAATTCCAATTTAAAGAATTGGAATGATGATTCTAAATCAATAAATGGCGATTCTGGTTTAATAAAGGCAAGATTATTAAATAATAGAAGATATGTTGTAACTTTGAATACAAAGGATGAAGTCAAACTTTGGGATATTCTTAAATGTCAAGAATTAAAGGATTTTAGTGATATGCCTCTTGGTTTTGAAGATGTTATTGAAAAATATCAAACTGATGAAATTTTACAAAATTGGTGTCGTGTATCAATAAAGGCTGGACAATTATTGGTCACCGTTAATGAACAAATTTATTTAAATACTGAAGTTTATGGTGATAGTTTATCTGAATATGATTTTGGTTTTCATTTAGATTCAGAATCAAGATTTAGTCTTGGTAAGATCTTAATTGCTTCAATTTTCCATAAGTTTTTGAAATATGAAGAAAATATTGATTCAGATATTAGAGATATAAGATATAAAGAATTGAAAAAGAATTCAAAACTATTAAAATTAACTAGACTATCATCACATGAACATCAACAACCTACACATACTGAATTACAATCACCTACTCCAATCTCTCCAGTTGGTAACAACTATAATGACATCTCAAATCCTGTTAATTCTAACGCTAATGTAAATGTTGATTCTAATGCTAACATCAACAACAATAACAACAATAATAATAGCAATAGCAATGACGATGATTATACTGAAAATAATAATACTAATTCTAACACTAATATTAATACTGATACTAGTACTAGTACTAATGTTTTATCAACAAAGGTGGAGACTAATCCTCCCCTATCAGCGCCTGCTGCTTTAGAAGATAGTAATGGAAATAATTTTAGAAAGTTGAAATTATCATTTACAAGAAGACCCAGTAGCAGTAAGGGACTATCTGTTGATGAATTACCATTATTACCACCAGTAAATAATTCAAATATTATATGTAATACTGGTAATAATTCTGCTATTGTGGAAGATTCAGTCTTAACAATGCCAATACCACCATTTCAAGATCCTAAAGTAAGAAAAAATTCAAATTCATCAGTAAACATTACTAGTTCAATGGATCTAAATAATAATAATAATAATGGTGGTAGTAGATCTAATTCCAATATTACTTCAAATAATAATTCAAAGAAGACTTCAGAGGCAAATTATAGTGATGACTCAATTAAATCATTATTAGAAGATATTAGACTTTATTATGAAAAGGCTACAAGTACTTCACATGTTAATAATTCACAATTAACACCAGCTTCCTATAAGGAAGTTCCAAATCTTTTAAATATGCCTAATGATTTATTAATTATTATAAGTCAAAAAGTTGAAAATTCTACAAGTGATATTAATCTTTATATTGAATTTTTAAATAATTTAAATTATATTAAATTAGAGAGTTATTTACCAAGATGGATTGGTAATTTTTTATTAAAGAATAAAGTTATTTTGAAAGAATTTCCAAAGATTGGATTTGTTATTCAAAAAGATGAGAATGATCCTTTAAGTAAGGAATTACCAAATATTATTAATGGACATTCCAAATTGACAGCATTAAATTTCATTAGAGTTAAAAGAGTATTAGGATATGTAACAGAAAGGTTTGATTATAAGACAAATGAAATGGTTAATACTAAATTAAGACCACAAGATTGGTTAGAAGTATTATGTCAAGGGCAAGTTGTACCTAATGATATGACATTAGCTACATTAAGAACAACTGTTTGGAGATCAAGTGGAGATGTTCAATTAATATATAGAAGAAAATCGAAGGTAAAGACAAATATGATAAAATAATATCTATATATAAGAATTATGACAATGTGATCCCCCAAATATTTTTATATAAATGATTAGTCAATTGAACTTAAACTGACTATTATACGCAAAAATAAAAGCAAAATTATTTAATTAATTTAAGAGATTTAAGATATGATATTCTGTAATCAAAGTAATTAGTTATTAATCAAGTTTAAAGGTAATAAATATAAGCATCACGGCTTAAAATTCTTGATGATATAAACTTAGTAAGCATTGGTATACATATAATGAGTATGATAATAGCTAGTATGCATTACTAATCATAGGTATGAATTGTTGATACCAATATATAGTAAATTCATTAAACTCATACAATACTACTTCAGTATAAATTGTTTGAAATTATATCATTGTAATTTCTTTTTTAAATAAGATTCTTATTAAGCCTAAGAATTTTATTATTGTAATATTGTCTTATAAGGTATTAATTTGGATTTATAATCGCAACTTTAAATGAAGCATTAGATGAGTGTCTTCTTCTTTTTTTTTAAATATAACAAATACATCATTTGTTAATCTAAAAATAAATTCTAATTTAATACAACTATAGAGATAGAGATTGAGATAAAGATTGTTGTTATCATTGCCCAAATACTAGCATATGATAATTATCAAACCACTTGTAACCAGGGTACTATTTCAATATTGTATTAATATATTATATAGTATACATTTTATATTAAGGGATTGAATGTCTTTTAGTAGTAAACAAAAATCCGGAACCTGGAAATAAGACTTTCTTCCGATTCCAGAAAACGGGATACGGAATTAAGGGAGGAAACAAAATCTGCTTCGGCATTCGGTCTCGGAAAGGAGTTGATTGACATCTGTTTGCTTATTGGAAAAGGGGGACTAGACCCAAAGTGAAAGACTCTTTTTAAAGTTAAAGTAATATTTAATACTTAAGTGTATATATGATCTCTCTTTATCAACAATACAACAATAGATATGTAATTAAAGAAACAGGTAATTTGGTCAGAATAGTGCAGTGGTAGATTAATAGTTATGATATTAACTCAAATCTACATACAATTAATGATTGTTAGAAAGAAAAGTAAACAAATATATATTCAATTCCGGCCATAATTAATCATATGGACTTGACACTAACTATATAGATTATTATGTCAAAATTTATTGATTATTTTATGAATATAAGAAGACAGTTTCAAGGTTCAAAATTAAATACTAGTATTTAATATTATAAGATATTGTCACTATTTTGCAATTAAATTGGTATTACATTAGCTGAAGCTAGTTGATTGAGAATGAGTATATCGAAATCAGGGTATAATCCTAGACCCTATATTACTCTTTTTCTAGAAACTTTTTCTTAGCCTAGACTCTGAGCTTCCTTTTCTTAAAATAATAAACTTAACCCAGCCTTACCTGCTAATTTTCGTTGGCTGCAGTTGATGATATTAACGTTGGAAAGCTCGGCCGGGATCAAAAAACCGGAAACGCTTCTTCGGGCTCGGAAACAACATACGGAATACGGCCGAACCGGTGAAAACTGATTCAGTTAAAAAGTTTGTGAGTATTAATGATTCTTGATTATAATATATATATTGTTAATTCCATAAGGTTGATAGTGTATATATGTATTAATATATCGATTATAATTATCTTATATATAATATAATAATATAATATAGTATAATATACTTAGTTATATTTATTATATATTATATTATAAATCTTGAAACAATTGGGAGGGATAATCATTAAAATCTTTAAGGTTGAATAGATCTTGTAGATAATAATTGTAATAATAATTGATAATTGTTACAGTTAATTGATATATGATCTATCTTCTTGAATTATACGATGGATATCAATATTAATAATAGTAATACTACTTCTTCTAATAGTTCAATTGAGGAATTTTCACCAACATCATCAGATTTGACTTCAAATACAAACATAAATTCAATATCGGCTACTTCATCAACAATAGCAATGAATAATATAATTGATGCTCATCATCAACCTCTTCTCAGAACTTCTTCTAGAATTACATCTTTAATAAATAATCCAAAACCTCATCATACTGATGATGATGATGAACCAACTAGGAAAAGAATTTCAAAAGCTTGTAACTATTGTCGTCAAAGAAAGATTAAATGTGATGGTAATTTAGATGGATGTGCTAATTGTTTACATCATACTATTGAATGTACATATTCTAAATCGTTAAGAACTAATCCAAGAAAGAGAAGATCAAAGAATGCAATTCATCTTGCTACTATGAATGCCATAAATTCAATAACTCCAACACTTACCGCTTCACCATTTAGCTCAACACCAACAACAGCATCAGCACCTTCAGCAGCTTCAGCAACATCAGCAACAGATAAAGCAACAAATAAAGCAACAACTGCACCAACTTCAAACTCTATTCCAAATTCAAATTCAAAAGTCACAAAATCGTTACCTTCTAAAGTTACTTTAAAATCAAGTACACCTCATAAACATCATCAACAATTAATTAGAACTTCAATAAGTAATGAAGAATTAAGGGATAGAATTGATGATTTAGATAATAAATATGATGATTTAAGTAATAAATTATCTACCATAATACAGTTATTAAGAAGTAAAGGTAATAATCAAACATCTTCAATTTCAACTTTAGATTCAAATAACATTGTAGAAAGTTTAAATGATGATTTTGAATTCCATTTTAATCCAACTTCAAGTTCAATTTCAATTTCAAATGAACTAACTCCAATTGATCAAAACATTATAATAAAAACTGATATTAATGATAGTAGTAATAATAATGGTAATAACAATACCAATAACAATAACAATACCAATGGTAATAGCAATAGTAATAGAAATCAATTTTCTGAAATTGATATGCTATCTCCAATGTCAAACATTTCTATGGAACCAATCATTAAATATAAATCTAATAGTACCAGTAGTCACCATAATGATTTAGATTTAAACTTCAACAATATTGATAATAGTAACAATGGTCCAGAAATTCCATTGGAAAGTTTCTTACCACAATCAGCAATGGCAACACCAACAACTACTACAGCAACAGCCGCCGCTGCTGCACCAAGAACAAATGCAGTAGTGCTGCCTAGCCAAGGGAACATTGATACCGTTAGAAAACAACTGAATCATGCTAATTATTTATACAACAACAATGACAATAATAATAATAATAATGATATTAATGATAATAACAGCAATAATATGAATTCTAATGAGACTTCAGTTTCACCTTTAATTTCCGATTCATTTTCTAATATCATACCACCATCAACCATGTCTAATAGTTTTGAATCATTTACAACAGATGATTCATCATCAAGTCAATTATTGAATCTAAATCTAAATCTAGGCTCAACTCAATTTACTGCTGATATGTTGGGTAGTCCTGTCACCATAGTTAATGGTAATAATGCCATGAACGATGTTGTTATGACCGGTTATCCTTTAGGTAACAATATTGGTATGAGATTATTTTACAATGAGTAGCATGAATTATAACGACTACAATGATAAAGCTGATGACGATGATGATAATGACAATGTTTGCAATAATTTTCTATACTTATGACAATGAGAGATTAATCATTATATATTCAATGTTCTTACTTCTATGAATGAATTTTTTATGGTTATACTTCTTTCAAATATGGTATATACAAGTAATAAGATTTTCTATATTTTATTACAGTTTTGGGTCTTGCGTTTTCAGAATTGAAAAACTTCCTTACGCTTAAGACCTTTTCATTCACTTTTAATGATTAATGTCCCTCTTCTATATTCTATTTACGACTCTTTTTGATTATTGGATGTTTTAACTTTCATTCATGTACATATAATTTTTTTTTAGTTAAATATAAATTTTACACCCAATTATCCAATATATGATCTTAACGCCATTTTAAACATAGCAATTCAATGTCTATACTTGAAATATAATAATTGAATCAATCAATCATCCAATTAAATGTTCAGTATACATTATATATTTGAAAACATTTAAAGTATTATTCAATTGGTCATTAATTATTTGTTAATTTATAAAATTCTTAACTCCAAAAATACTCCAAAGTGCGAAGTTGCCTAATTTTATAACAATGAAAAAGTTCAAACATTATTTAATTAATTTTTAGTTATAATTTGTCCAAAGTTTGATTATTATAATCATGCACTAGTATTAACATTACATTAATATATAATGTCAATATTTTATCTTGTTTGTTTATATTATGCATCAAGCGATAATTTGTCCCCAAATGATTATTCGGTTTCTGTTTGTCACAATTTTTAGCCAATAACTGTTAAATTGATCGTATCATGATGAAGGTAAATGTTTCTTGAATATTCTATATATTTGTAATAGCTAAGTTAATTATTTAAATACCTTATATAAATTATTTGACCAATCAAAGTATAGCGTTACATTACAAATTTTTAATAATGCCTTAGTTGAATATTAATCCATTTTAAAGCACATAAGTGCCTAAGTCCTAAACCCAAAACTTTTCAATTTCTTTAATGATTAAAGATCATAATCATAATAGATATAATCTTCTTCGGTGAAAAGCTCATAAACTAATCAACTAGAATAATAATCACATTGATTTATTTGTCAAATTCTTTCATGAATAATCATTATTATTATTATTGATGTATTTACAAATATTCAATTGAATGAATAATAATAAAATCTTAAATTAGTAAAACGTATATCTAAAATGAAATGAAATTAAACAACAATATTCAATAAATAAAATATCAATAAAATACATATATAATAATTGTCAAAACAAAATATCATTTAATTGTCATCATTCGCATAATTAATCTCTCATCTTTCCCCCTCCTTTCTCTTTCATAAACAAGATAATAGTAATAAATATAAATTTAAAGAATTCTCTATAAGGTCTATACTTTATCAAGTAGTAATTTCTATCAAATTTATAATATATATAGATGTATAGTAGTAATAGCACAAATAGCAGCAGTAAAATTAATTAATTGGTTGGTTAGTTGGTTGGTTAGTAGTTGAAAATAATAATAATAAATCTCAGATTGATCAATCAATATGAATATCAAGATTTTAGAATAGAATAATTGATTAATAACATATCATAAAATAGGTATATTGAATAGTAATTGAGTAGTAAAAATAATAATAATAATAATAATAATAATAATAACATAGCATAACTTCATTAAATAAGGAAATAATAATTAAGTTAAAACTTTATTAGTTTTCAGTATCAACAACATATCTACCTAAGATCTTACCTTGTTCCATTAATTCATAGACTTCTGGTAAAGTTGATAGACCAACAATCTTAATTGGAGATTTAACTAAACCTCTAGTAAAGAAATCAATAGCTTCTCTAGTATCAGCTCTGTTACCAACATAAGAACCCTTAATTTGGATTGATTTAACAACATGAGAAAAGACTTCTGATTTACAAATGGCACCAGCTGGTAAACCAACTAAGACAACGGTACCAGTTGGTCTAACGTATTCAGTTGATTGAGTAATGGCAGCTTCAGCAACAGAGACATTAATAACACCATGTGGACCACCATTGGTAGCAGTTTGAATATCTTCAACAATATTTTTACTCTTTCTAAAATCAATAAAGACTTCACCACCTAAAGATTTAAACAATTTTTCCTTTTCTTCACCACCATCAATACCAAGAACTCTTAAACCCATTGCCTTAGCATATTGAGTAGCTAATGAACCTAAACCACCAGCAGCACCAGAAATGGCAACCCATTGACCTGGTTTTAAATCAGCAGTCTTTAAGGCCTTATAAACAGTGACACCAGCACATAGGATTGGTGAAATATTAGCTAAATCAGTACCTTGAGGAATCTTAGCAGCTTGAACGGCATCAGCAGTAGCATATTGTTGGAATGAACCATCATGAGTATAACCAGATAAATCAGCTTGTAAACAATTTGATTCAAAACCTTTTTCACATAATTCACATGACATACAAGAACCATTTAACCATTTAATACCAGCATAATCACCAATTTCGAAATTTTTAACTTCAGAACCTTTTGCAACAACAATACCAGCACCTTCATGACCACCAACTAAAGGTAATTTAACAGGTAATGGCCAATCACCTTTCCAAGCATGTAAATCAGTATGACAAACACCAGAATATTTAACGTTGATTAAAATTTCATTTGGTTTTGGAACTGGAACTGGTAAATCTTTATATTCTAATTTACCACCATTTTCATAAAAGATAACACCCTTTTGAGATGATGGAATTGAATAAGTTGAATTTAATCTTGAGAAAGTCTTTAAAATATTGGTAGACTTGTTTAAAGTAGAAGTTCTTAACATCTTTTTAATAATTAATTAACTAATTGATTGAATATTATAATTATAATTTTAATAGTATATAATTATCCCCTTTTTAAAATTTAAATATTTTGTAAAAATTATAACAAATAGTCTATTACAATTGTATTTATACTAATTTTTTTTGGTCAATTGAAGGAATTGTACCCAAAAAATCAAATTAACATGTTAAATCCATTTGAGTCCTTGAAAGAAAGAAAATAGAATATTAGGTCAATTCAAAGTAACAAATTGATATAGTAATTGATGCATAATTAAGACAAATTATATAATATGCATGTCCTATTCTTATACTATTCATATTAAGAATATATCTATAAAAAATGCCCTTTAAAAAAAATGAATTATGAATTTGGACATTATTGATTTAACTACGTATTAGAAATAAGAAAAGAGAGAGAGAAAAAAGAGGGACAAGACAGCAAGACAGCAAGACAGCCAGACAGTACCGAATTTCGGAGTTTATATTTTTAAAAAGGCTGTGTTTTTTTTATCAAAGGAAAGATCAAATAGTTATCAACTATTATGAATACAAATATTGATACAAATATTGATACTAATATAGTAAATATTAGAGAGAATGTATTACACTAATAGTATATATAATTAAGAATCAATTGAGTATACTCAATCAATATAAAAGTATATATCTCTGTATATAGTGAATGAATACAAAAAGATGGAGTAAATAGATGTGTTTATGTACCTTACAATCTCTATAATAGATATCAAAGAGATATGATCTTGGAGGGGCAATATGAGGGGCATTATTTATTTAGCTATTTAGTAGTAGTAATTTTTACAACAAATCATAGTTCAACAATTAAAATTTATTTCATATTAACAATTCTTATATTTTTATTTTCAATTCATGGATTTTAAAAGACTAATTATGGAAATTCTTCAGCCGATTGATTAATTTATTATTACTATTACAATAATTAATAATTAATAATTGATATCAAATACATATTAACTTTGCTAAAAAAAATTTATGGACACTTTTTTTTTTTTTAAATGAATCTTTTTTTTGGACAAACCGAGTCCGGGCTGCTAACCGTCCGTTGGTTGTTATTTATTAACCTCCTTATAATTAATAATACAAATTTGGATTCAATTTAAATATAAGATATTTAATTAACAATATAATGAAGATAATTCAAATATTAACAAAATTGAATATTAATTTATAAATATAGATCTACAAATCTACAATTAAAAGTAAATACTATAAAATAAATAACCATATATGGTAAAATTTAATAAGCAGGTTATCTTTAACAACGAGGCGAAAAAATTACAATAATCGACAACGACAAAAAATTTGATTTACCTATTATATACTTAATACGTGAGTTGAATAAGCGTCTTTCGGACTTGAGTCCTGTCTTGATCAATTGACAATTATTTTATCAATTATTATTGATTATAGATATAATATAATACTTATACTATAATGTACTCTTTCATCAAATGTATATATAGTCTTAAAAGGGTAGAAATAAGAGTGTTATTTTCTACTATATTTAATATATACATATGTTAATAAATTAGTGCAACTAGTAAAATTTTTTTTGACAGGTCAGTGGCTAATTTGGAAATAGAATCTTTAATTAATAGGCAGGGACTTGTACTTCTATATCTATTTATATACTTAATTATACACTTTTAAATAATTAAATTAATTAATTAATTAATTAGATTAAAAGATTAAATTGATAATAAATATTTTTACACCTTTTATTTAAATTGTTTAACGGATCTATAGGATTATTATAGTTGTAACTTTATATATATTGATTGATGTATATATATATACTTACAAATAATAATATAGATGGAGCAAAAAATTAAAATAAATAGTACAAAGGTAGGGTAATACTCTCTCTAAGATCAATGAATTGAATAAAATAGAATATTACGGAGTCCATATCTAATTGGGACATGTATGATCATTCTTATTAGTATTAATATTGCTATTACTATTACTATTACATATATATTAAGATAGGTTAAGACATATAACATATAGTAATTAGTATATTATACAGGTTATATTTACTAGTAATAGTAGTATTTAATAAATTATAGTTGTTTTTTTTTTTTTTTTTTTTTTTAAGTACTTTTTTAGTACTTTTTTTTTTGTCCCAATGATTTTATTTTATTAGCAGATTTTGATTGGTTGATTTTTGTTATTTTCTTCAATGTTTTTTTCAACAACTTTCAAGTTTTTTTTTTTAATTTCTCAAAGAGGTAGATCAAACCGGAATCGGAGCGGGAAAGTTTTTTTTGTCAATTTTTTCGGAACTTGAATTCTTTTGTCAATTACGTAATCTTCTTCTAGAACTTTTTCTTTCTCCAATCAAAATCAAATTTATATTCTATGGTAAGTGCAACATCCACGGGTAAATGAAGAAATGTACACAGTACACACACACACTAAATACACATACACGGTTAAATAAACATAGACTCATAACTATATTAAATTTGTATTCATAATTTATTTAAAACAATAATTAAATAATAATGTTAATATAATAATAATAATCAAGCATATAATCTTGATTTATAACCACTATTAACTTATAATAACAATTCAATTTAATTTAGAATTGAATAAGAATTAGAATTGAATAAGAATAGCAACAACCAGTCACCAAGTAAAGCAAAAGTCAGCAAATTTGGAGAAAATGATCACCAGATCAAAATTGATAATCACCACATGTATTGTTAACCTATTAAAATATTTGATTATATATAAATATTTATAAATGTATGTATATATTGTATGTATATGAATGTATATATTATATGTATATATAACTATTTAAATAATATCATTTATTTATTAATCTTAATAATAATCTTATTAATTACTACTATTACAATTACAAATAATAAAGAGGCGGTAATTATAAATTTAGAGTTCATCAAATTTAAACTCTCTTTATTATAATATAATACAATAATAGTATATTCTTATATACTATATTATATAATATTACAATAATATTACAATAATATTACAGTGATTATACATATGTATAATATCTACATATAGTTATTATTACTCTATCTTTAAATATTAATTAGTTGACTATTAAAATGTCCTCATTATGGATTAATTTAATCTCAATCTTTAAAAGGAATAATAATACTGATAATCATAATAATCATAATCATAATGGTAATCATAATGACAATAGTGAAGGTTTAAGATCAAATAATATTTCATATAACTATATTGATTCAAATAATGATTCAAATAATGATTCAACTATTACAATTACTTCAATAAATGCTAATCATAATGATAGATCATCACCTAATTTAAAACCATTGAACCCTTTTCAAATGAATGATAATCATTTTTTTGATTATAATGATAGTAATGAAGACATTTATCATGATAGTAATGAAATAAATGATGAGTTAAGTGAAGTGGCAAATGATGATAATTCAATTAATGAATTTATACCAGATCAACAAAGATCTCAAAATATTAATCAACTTGATAATTCATCATCATTAATATTTGAAAGATCAATACCAACTTCTCTTAATTTAAAGAGAAGTTCAAGTATTATATCTCATTTACAAACTGAAAATTTTATTCCAAATGTCTTGGATGCAACAACTGAAGTATTATTAAATGATCAATTAGATCCAAATGAAATTGAAATTATTCAACCATTATCACGTTCTCAAACAAATAACAATAACAGTAGTACTAGTAATAATAATGATTCAAGTTTGAATTCAAGTTCTGCTTCAATACCAATATCAAGATTTAATAGTAATCATAATTCAATAATTTCAAGTTCATTACAATTACCTTTCCTATCTCCATCTTCATCAATAGTTTATTCTTCTACTAGTCCAACAATTATTTCAAATAATAACAGCAATAACAACAATAACAACAGTTTAAGAAAATTAACAAGAACTAATTCAATTTCAAATACTGATTATTCAGATCATTCTAATAAATTGAATTTTTGTTCATTTAATGATCTTTTAATTGATGAAAGAATTAATAATAATGGTGCTTCTGGTATTAATGGTATATCAACAACATTGAATAATTCTTGTCCATGTTCTCCCATATTAGTTGATAATATTGAAAATATTACAAGATTTAATAATCCTAATAATACCTCCACTACTTCTACATCCACTCCTACTAGTGATGATAATATCAACAATGATTGTATTGATGATGATGATGATGATGATGATGATGATGATGATACACAGCAACAACCAATGTCTTTAGCTGATGTTATCAATGATAATAAATTAACCATCTTTAACTCAAATAATAATATAGGTACTTCATCAAGTCCAATTACAAACCAAATTTCAAAATCAAAGCCAGCTTCAATTTCAACAATCAAAGAATTTTATTAAAAGATCTACATGTGCGTTTGTGTGTGTGTGTGGTACACCAGACATAAACACAAGTATGTACCTCTATTTGCTATTTTACACTTTTTTTTTATGGTTTTTTCTTATGCTCTTATAAGAGAGCAATTTGCATATCATTTTATACATTATATTTACATTTATAGCTCATAATTTTTACTCTAATTATATATATATATATATATATATATATTGTCTTAATATCTATCCTATTTCCTCTATTTGTACCGATCATTAATAGTACTTGTTTAAGTTAGTAAATTAATAGTACTGATGATCATTATTTTCTTTTAAAATAGTTAAAAAATAATTTAATAAATTGATGCTCTATTATGAGATAAATCTAAGATATCAACATAACTTTCATCTAATTTATGAATTGAATCAACACCTAATAATCTTAAAGTAGTATCAAATTCATCTTGTAAAATATCAATTGCCTTAATAACACCTTCTTCACCAAAACTCTTTAAAGCATATAGGAATGGTCTACCAAGACCAACACCATTTGCACCAAGACAAAGTGCCTTAACAATATCACTACCTCTTCTAATACCACCATCAATAAATATTTCTAATCTTCCATAAAGATTTAATTCTTTTAATTTTGGAACAATTTCTGCTAAGATTTCAATACTTGATCTTGTAGAATCTAATTGTCTACCACCATGATTTGAAATAATTATACCATCAATATTATATTCAATTGATTTTAATACATCTTGGAAAGTTTGAATTCCCTTTAAGACAATTTTTAAATTTGGATATTTAATCTTAAAATCTCTTATATCATTCCAATTTAGATCCATATCATTTCCTGAATTTCTTTTCTTAATCAATGGTTTACCACCATTAGTTGAAACTAAAGTATTACCATCACCAATTGAATTAGAATCATTTTCACTATTTGGATCAATCTTTAATTGAATTAATTTATCACGAATCTGTTGTTCTCTCTTACCTATTTGAGCAGTATCAACAGTGAAAAAGATTGATTTAATTTTCCCATCATTTGAAGCTTGATCAATAAGATCAAAAGTTAATTGACGATTTGATCCATTAACATAGATTTGTAACCATTGATCTAATTCAATATTATCATTATAAAGTTTATTTAATGGTTTAATTGGTGTCATTGATGGTATCATTTGAATTAAATTTTTTTTACAAGCAGCTCTCATTAATGGTAATTCAGATTCATTATTTGGATCATCAAGCCAAGAACCTGCAAATGCAGTTATATAAAATGGATAAGAGGTCTTTGAACCTAATAGAGTTGTATTTGTTATTAAATCACTAACTTTATTTAATACTCTTGGTTTAAAATAAATTCTTTGAAAAGATTTTAAATTTTCTAATAATGTAATATTATCATTTGAACCAGTCTTATAATATGATAAAGTTCTATCTGATATAAAATTATGTACCACTTTTTCAAAATCATTAATACTTATAATATCTGATAATGTTGGTTTATCAATAATTGAATTATTAGTAGTAGTAGTATTAATTAAATTATTTGATGATTGATTAGATGGATATAATAATGAAACAATTTGATTCTTTAATTGAATTGGTAAATTTGAATCTAAGGGATATACCTTATTATTAAAGATGATTACATTATTTACACTATTGTTGTTGTTATTGTTATTGGTATTGGTATCATCATTATTGGTAATTGTTGTATCTGATGTTGATATTGATTGAGTAGTCATTGTAAAATACAGGTTAATTTATTATAGATCAAAGATTATAAGACTTCAATAATATGTATATGTATATGTATATGATATGATATATATATACTAGTTTATAAAAGCACAGTGTAAATAAACTATATTACTATAATTAAAAATAATGGAAGGAAACAAAGGGGGGTTTTGATAGTGGATGGAAGTCAAGTGGTTTGTTTGATATTGAAAAAGAGAAATAAGATTATTTTAACTTTAAGTTAGTAAACAATTGTCGCATAAATATGAATATAGATTAAAACAATAGAATAATATAGTGGAGTATGTCGCAATTTACATTTAGAATACCAATATATATATATATACAGTTGTATCCTTTAGTTAAATACAAGTAGAATAAAAAATGGATGAGCTTTGAAAAAACAACGATTAGTAATTGCTTAGTAAGACTACTTTTTTTTAAAATATTTATTCTTAATGGTTAAATAATGTGGCTCTCTAACAAGTCAAAACTTAGTTCATTTAACATTTAACAAATTATTGTTGAATGAATATAATATTACAATGTATATTTTATATATATTGTTTTATATGATTGAACTAAGCATGTCTTGTTAAATTTAGAAAAAAGTCACTAGCTAGTAATAGTCTTATTAGTAATTAATATTTACCAGTGGTATCAACAATTATCATAATCTTGTATCTATTTATGTCTAAACATATCTTATAATTATTGATAAAACTTAGTATATAAACTATATACTGTCAATACTATAAGTATTTCATTTAAAAGCCATACTATATAATAGTATATAACTAATAATTAAAGTAGAGCAGCCACTGTCATTATTAAGTATTGAATAAATTTTGAACCAAAAAATTTACACACATTTTTTTTATACACAAGGTAAAAGAGAACTCCACAGTAGAATAACAGTTAACATTATTTAATTGAGTGAATAATAAATACTCGTATACACTCTTAATTTGTACTACTAGTGCTAGTACTATAAGCTATTACTACTACTATATTGCATAAGGCAACACATGATGATCAAGAGTCAGCATTAATGAAATTATGAGTCTATAGGGGGTGTGAACTTTTGTATACACCGACTGATTGAATGTTCTATCATTCATATGTATTTATATACTACTGGTACTCATATATTCATAATTTCATATATCATTAGTATTGGGTACATGTGTATAAGATATATATATAAATTACCTTTTCTTGGTAATTTAATATTATTTTGTTATAATAATTAATCTACTTTGCTTGATGATAATAACATTGTAAAAGAAAAAAACATTCAAAGAGTAATTTATTCAACCGAAAGACCTAAAAGACTTTGAGGTAATACTATAATAGTTCATTTATAAAGGATGATTATATAGATCATTATTGTAACATGACTTCTTAATTAATTAATCATTATATAATAGTTATAAGAGCCTTTTAATATCATCAATATTACTATACTTATGTTATAATTACTTATATGGTAAATCTGTTTAATTATCAGAAGAAGAGTGTTACGTAATATATTACTAATCATAAAAAGATTAATAAAATTTGTGCCACAATAAAAATAATTTTGATTAAAAATTTTGGATCCACCACAGTTTGAAATTTGTAGTACATTTAATTAATATGAATGAATATAGATGTTGTTATATATGAATTATATTAATAATAACTAGCTGTAATAGCTGTAGAAATTCAACTGAAATAGAGAGAGGAAAATTTTTTATTTTACTCAGTAAAAATTTCAACGTTTTACCCGTTATCTGGCTTATTATGACCCAATATCATTAATTTGATATTCAATTAATATTAAAATACTTATTTATATATATATATAAGTGTATATTCATTTAAATACACCACACATCCTCAATTTTAAATTCATAGTTAAATTAAATTACACAATTATTTTAATTATTATTAGATATCAAGTACTAAGGCTAATTATTCTCTTAGTACTCCATATTATTCATAATAATCAATATGCCACCAAATGTTCCACAGTCTGAACAATCTTTAAATAAAGAAATCTCTAAAGATGTTAATAATTTAGATTCTAATCAACAAGACTTAGACCAAGATCTAAATGAAAAGCCTAAAAAAAATCCAAATATTGCAAAGAGATTTGGTCATTGGTTACTTACAAATGATGATGTTGATCCAACTTTACCAACTGAATTCTCAAATCCTGATAAATGTAATTTAGAAAGATCTCCAAAACCAGAATTAACTAAATGGCAAAAGAGATTTGCATTCATCTATATATTTGATTGGTATCCATCTCATTATTCAAGTTTTGAAAGATGGCATTTATTTAAATGTGATATGGCTGTAACTCTATATTGTGGTTTAAGCTTTTTCGCTAAATATTTAGATCAAATGAATGTATCAAATGCATATGTTTCTGGTATGATGGAAGATTTAGATTTAGGTAAACATAATGAATTGAATTTATTTTCTCGTTATTATAATATTGGTTATTGGTAAGTCTTTTAATATTGTTTATTATTATTATTTACAATCTTATTGAATTGCATCTTATTGCATTACAATCTATTTGTTTCTTTTAATAATAATTAAAGTCAGAATGATGATGACGATAACACTGAGAATAATGAAGTCAGAATGATGATAGAGTACTAACAATTTATCTGTTTAAAATTTAGTATTTTCCAACTTCCTGCAATGTTCTTTATTACAAAGAAACATTGGGCAAGATATCTATTATTAGTATGTGAAGTTGTTTGGACAATTTGTACATTTTGTACTGCATCTGCTAGAAATGCAACTGATATCTATGCTATTAGATTCTTTGTTGGTGCTGCGGAGGCTTGTTCATTTCCTGGTCATTATTATATCATTAGTAGTTGGTTTACTGCTGAAGAATTGTATGTACCTTCTTTTCCCCATTTCCCTTGTGTCATTGTTGTCATTGTTATACAACATTGCAATGCTTCTTAAAATTATTTACAATACTAACAATTTATCTCTTAATTTAGAAATAAACGTGGTGGTTTCTATAATGGAATGTCCTGTATAGTAAGTATATTAAATATCTGTTATAATGATTAACTTTTATTGTCATTATTATCATCATCATCATTATAAGAAATACTAACAGTTAATTGAAAAAAGGGTATGATGGTCTCTGGTTATATTCAATCAGGTGT
>JAJMFI010000216.1:0-19599 GCA_030574595.1 Ruyongia chambardii
ACTCTCAAGGAGGAAGTTACTTTTAAATACTTTTCACATACTCTGAAGTATTTTTCTAATCTATTATCATACTTTTTAATTACATTCATCCAATTTGGGAATTGCACTATATTAGGCAGTTTGATTTCCAAATCCGTCCAAAATTAGAAAATTAAAAAAAATATGACACAATTATTCATAGGTTATGAGCCATGCCTGTAAAGTTATCGAAAATTATATAAATAGTTTGAATATTTATGTTTTATAGGCTAGATACCTTTTTGTATACTTTTAGAAATAGTGAAAATAGACTATATATATCAACCTTACCTACTAGTGTTCTTCAATTCCGTATATATTTTACTATCTCCAATTACAATTTTAGTCACGTGCTTAATTCAAAGCCAGCAAACTACCCTCAATTTTTATTTTTAATTTAAAAAAAAACCACAAACAAACAAAGTTGGTAATTTGCCTCCCTCTTATCACCATCCCTTATATAATTACAATTTCAGTACACTGATTACTTATTAATTATCAACAACAACTAGCTAACGGTTCATATTAGGATTGAGATAGCTAACTTGGTCCATATATGATAATTAAATCACTATCTAAACAGTTTACAGTCACTTAATCTTTTATATAATGCAACTATCTCTTTCATTAGGATTATCCATCCTTGCCTCCTTATCAGCTTATGCTGAAGCTAAAGTTCATTCCGCAAAGATCTATAAAACCCCATTGGATGACACACTAAAGGATACTACCTTTGAAGAACATCTATTCCAAATGGGTCAAAAATATATGGGTCTATTCCAAAAGGCGTATCCTGATTCCTCTTTGGCTCCTTTTATTCAACCTGAAGCTGGTCATGACACTCCTTTAACAAACTATTTAAATGCTCAATATTTTACTGAAATTCAAATTGGTACTCCAGGTCAACCTTTCAAAGTTATCTTAGATACCGGTTCTTCCAATTTGTGGGTTCCTGGTAAAGACTGTTCTTCCTTAGCTTGCTATTTACATTCTAAATACGACCATGATGCTTCTTCAACATATAAAGCCAATAACACTGAATTTGCCATCCAGTATGGTTCAGGTTCTTTAGAAGGTTATATTTCCCAAGATACCTTACAACTAGGTGATTTAATTATCCCAAAACAAGATTTTGCTGAAGCTACAAGTGAACCTGGTTTGGCTTTTGCCTTTGGTAAATTTGACGGTATCTTAGGTTTAGCTTATGATACAATCTCTGTTGATAAAGTTGTTCCACCAGTTTATAATGCTATAAATACTGGTTTACTTGATGCTAAACAATTTGCTTTCTATTTAGGTGACTCTGATAAATCTGATGATGGTGGTGTTGCTACATTTGGTGGTTATGATAAATCAAAATTCAATGGCAAAATTACTTGGTTACCTGTCCGTCGTAAAGCATACTGGGAAGTTAAGTTCGATGGTATTGGACTTGGTGATGAATATGCTGACTTAGAAGGTCATGGTGCTGCTATTGATACTGGTACATCTTTAATTGCTTTACCATCTGGCTTAGCTGAAATTTTAAATGCACAAATTGGTGCTAAGAAAGGTTGGTCAGGACAATACGCTGTTGAATGTGATACTAGAGATTCTTTACCAGATCTAACATTCAATTTCAATGGTTACAACTTTACAATTACTGCATATGACTATACTTTAGAAGTCTCTGGTTCTTGTATTTCTGCTTTCACTCCAATGGACTTCCCAGCTCCAATTGGTCCATTGGCTATTATTGGTGATTCATTCTTAAGAAAGTTCTATTCTATCTATGATTTAGAGAATGATGCAGTTGGATTAGCTCCTGCCATTTAGTAAACTGATAATTATTAATGGTTATTGATCACTATAATATGCCCAGTTATATCTTTGATAATAGACGACAGTTCATTTGATAAGTTGCATTTTACTCCTAAAAATTACTAAATATACCACAAATAGTTTCAATAATAATAAAATATAAAGCAAAAAAAAAAAAAAAATTCTTCATTTCTTAATCATGCAGCTAATTTAACTCTTCTAGTATAAAAATTTATAAATATTGTAATTCTAATTTATAAATACTTAAGTATTAATAAAATAATTGTTCGATTCCATTGTAATAACAGTTACTCAAGGTTCGTACAGTTTATAGTTTATAGTACGGCTAAAGGTACGTGACATGATTTAAATAGGATTAGTACTGTCACATATTTGTGAATACTAGCTTTTCTATTCAATTACACTTTTTATTAAATTGTATCACTAGATTACATTATATATAAAAGTAAATTTATCTGAAAGACCTCAATTATGATATTCTTGTCTTGTAAAACTGATAACGATAATGATTTTGATAGTAACAGTGTTAGCATTTAAATAATAGCAAGTAATGAGTAGCACAAATGAAAGTCTCGTTGCCATGGCAAATATTTTTTTGTTTACATTTTAGTCAAAACAAGAAAAAGCCGAAAAAAAGATTTATCATAAAATATAAAAAAATCTCTTTTGTAATCATAGAAACTTTCAAATATATATATGATTATAACAGTCAGGCTAATATAAAGTGCTTCTATTCAGATCTCATAATAATCTTTCCTTACAATTCTTTTCAATTCCACAATTACAACATTGCACAATTAATATTATCATTAAAGATCACAATACAATAAATTACAATTGACAACAAATCTGATATTCGATAGAAAAATTAAAGTAATAATGTATTCAAGAAGCCAAACTCCATCAAGAAGAGGCCAATCCCATCATATACAACCTTCAACGCCGTCATTAAGATCCAACTTAAGCTTAGGTAATAGAGCAGGTGGACAGACACCGCAAAGCCTATCAAGATTGGGCTCAAGGACTCCTGCTATGGGACAGAGTTCTCCAATTAAAGACAGATTAAGTAGACCAACATCAAGTTTATCATTTGGTTCCTCAAGACCAGTAACACCATCTTTTGCTACCCCATCCCAACCATATACAGGTACAATCTCTGTTGCTATTAGAGCAAAGCCATCTGATACATTCCTCAAAGATCCTTGGTTATTGTCAGACACCACAATAAGGCATAGTGAAGTTGGTGAATTTAAATTTAATCATGTGTTTCAACCAAATGTCACTAATCAACAGGTATATGATAAAGTTGTTAAAAACCTGATCACATCACTAATGGATGGGTTTAATGCCACCGTATTTGCTTATGGTATGACTGGGTCAGGTAAGACTTATTCAATGGCTGGTACTAAAAATGAACCTGGTCTTATTCCATTGTCAGTTAATGAAATTTTTACACATATTAGAAACTCTGATAATGATATCTTTAAATATAATCTGAAAGTATCATATTTGGAAATTTATAACGAAAAGATATATGACTTATTAAACGTTAATAGTTTGACTAATCCAAATATCAACAATAAACAAGAAGAATTAAAGATAAGAGATGTCCCTAATTATGGCGTTAAAGTTATTGGTCTTGTTGAAGAAGATGTAAATACTGAAGAAGAATTATTTCATTTCATTCAAAAGGGAGATCAAAATAGAAGAACAAGTGAAACTGATTTTAATACAAGATCATCAAGATCACATGCCATCGTTCTTGTTCGGGTTAATATCATGAATATGGTTACTGGTATAGAGACATTTAGTACCCTATCACTTTGTGATTTAGCAGGTTCAGAAAGAGCTACCACACAACAGGAAAGAAGAAAAGAAGGTTCATTCATCAATAAATCATTATTAGCATTAGGTAGTGTTATTGTAAAATTATCAACACCTGCTACAAGTATTGGTCATATTCCATATAGAGATTCAAAACTTACAAGAATCCTTCAACCAGCTTTGTCTGGTGATGCTGTTGTTTCAATTTTATGTACCATTTATACAAGCCAGAACGCACTTGCTGAAACTGTAAATACAGTTAGATTTGCTGCTAGAGCAAAAAATATTAGCTTAACAGTTAAGAAGCATGAAGTTGATATGTCTACAGAAAAGGATAGAATAATAGAAAAGTTAAAACAACAAGTCAAATCACAACAACACGAATTAGCAGAAATTAAACTGAATAAAACTAGATCAGGTTATCTAGAAAGCATACCCGATTTATCAATGGAATTTACACAGGATCATGTTGATATTACTCAACAGAAAACAAATGAAGAAATCACTCAATTAACTTCAGAAAATAGAATTTTAATAGAAAGATTGGAACATTACAAAAGAATGATTGATGAAAAGAATGCCGAACATGTTGTCTGTAAGAATGATATCATTAATGATATAATGGATAGAGCCAATAATAACGAATTATTAATGGAATGTCAAGATAATTTAATTTTAAGTATTGAACAAATGTTCAGAAAGATGACAGCTGAAGCTGATGAATATAAATCTTATATAAATCATTTAGAAAATCAATTAAAATTAGAAACAGAAAAGACTTCCCCATTAAAGCAACAAAAGATATCCAATGATAATTATCATTCACCTTCTAAATTTGCTGATAAATTTCAAATGGATGCTGTGTCAAGAGACCAAGAAGATCAAATATTTGAACTCAAAGTGGAATTAGAGAATAAAGAGAAAATTATAAAAGCGCTTCAATCTGCTAAAAGAGCAAGAGAAAGCTTGATACACACAATAAATGTAGGAGACTCAAGAAGAGATTCAATAGTTCATTCAACCGTTTTAAAACCATTAAATACAGATCTAACTCAACTAGGACAATTAAAGGCGTACAATGCCATATAATATATAAATGATTTATTCATCATTTACAATATAGATAATCTGTACATCACTATTACTTATAAATTAATTGATATCTTTTTAATGAACCGCTGCCCATTTGATAGCTATTGTAAGCTGTTCAAGCATGGAGGGTACAATAAAAGTAAAATAACACAGAAACAGCGAGACATACCTGATCGTAATTAGATTGCAACTACTACTATCTGAAAGTGATACTAATATCATACGTATGTTTGATACTCACTTAGGCAAATGATCAATTATAAGCTGGCGTTAAATTCGTATATATTTATCTATTCATTAACAATCAGTTACAATTCTTCCATCAGTTCATCATTCACATCTTCATCTTCTGGAATTTGTAGCTGTGTTTGACCACGACCTTGTTGTTGGATGAATTGTTCTTCGATTTGTGCTTGTTCAGCGGCTAATAGAATCACCCTTTCTCGAGCTTCTGCTTGAGCTTGGGCTTCAACTAGTTCAATATGAAATTCATTCAAAAGTTGTTGTTGAAGATCAGCATTCATCTCCACATTATTGTTCAATACCTGTCTTCTTTGTCTTTCTAATACTCTAAATGCAGCAGCAGCTCTTGGATCACGTTCTGCTTCTTGTCTTAATCGTTCTAATTGATTTGCAAGAATATCTCGAGGAGGAGGGGCATTTGCATGTTGCAGATTTGGATTCATACCTATTGCAGCAACAGGAGGATTTTGGGAACGAGCATCTTGTGCTCGGCTATTTAATTGAAAGTTTCTTGCATTTTCAAACATCATATCAAAATATTCTCTCAATTGTTTGACACCTTGTCCTGAAAACACGCAAAATAATGAACGTTGATACGGTGTAAAATCACTTGGGGCTGCTCTGCAAAACCTCGTAATATCTTCTCTTAAAAAAGCATGGATACCTGTCAATGATAAATGGGTAAGCCTTGGACACGTTCTTAGTAGCTGAAAAATAGGATATGTACCAACGTTCATGCAGTAAGATAGATGTACTCTTTCTAGAGTATCATCATAACCACGGCGCTGTATCATACCAAGTAAACCATTATCGTTAATGTTGGCACATTTTACCAACCCGATTCGTCTCAATCTTGGTAATTGAGATAATTCAACGACAGTGATATTAGTTAACTGAGTGCAACAAGCTAGATCAATATATTGCAATCTGTGACAGCTTCTTATTAGTTGAACCGCACCATTATCTGTAATATAATTACAATGCCCTAAATGAAGATAGTGCAATGATTTACCTAATTCAGCAAGCGATCTTAAAGAAGCATCTGTTATATTTGAACATTTAGATAGAACAACATTTCTTAATCTTGGAGCTGCTTTAACAATGGTATCCACGAGACTATCAGTTATACTATTACACCCCGTCAGATCTATAATTCTCAAACGGTCTAATAAGAATCGTTCTGGTAGATCTCTCAAAAATAAGTCTGAAATATTCAAATTATGAGAAATTCTAAATTCACGTAGTTGTTCTAGTTCTAAAAACAAAGCTCTTAGTCCTTCATTAGAGATTGAGGTACAATAATGAACATCTACTTCAATCAAAGCACGACAATGTTTTGTTAATTCTATCAACAAATCATCTGTGACATTTTCATTATCTGATAATTTCACTCTTTTCAATAATCCACATGCTAAGATGACATTTAGTAAGGCATTTTGAGAAACCAGCTTACAATCAGGTGCATATAAACCTTGTAACCTATGACAGTTTTGGGCCAAAACGTTGAATATACTATCATCAATATTTTTAATGCCAGTCATATCAATTGACTGTAGCTTTATGCAGCCTTTAAGGACATTTGCTATTGGCTTTGGTGTTATTTTAGAGCAATTAACCAATGTTAATCTTTCTAAATTTGAACAGCCTTCAAACAGCGATAAAAACTGATCATCAACTTTCTCACAGACAAACGAAAGATTTAGACGACGAATAAATAGCCTATAGTCCCATGTTGTTTTAGTTTTATCCAATCTCATGACAGCAGCAATACTGCTCAAATCATTGCTATTCAGTATGGTGGGCCTAAACCAGATCAATTCTACCAACAGATTGGCCCATCTTTTACAGACAGTTAGAATTGAGACCAGTTCATATTTTGTAAGAGTCTGAAATATAAGTATTAGTATTTCTGAAGGTAATGATTTGATAGATAGCAACTCTGAGTCTGAATCTGAGTATTGTTGTGGTGGTAGTCTCAGTTCATTGACATGTAACTGACTAATGTCTCTTTCCATATCAAAATCATCGTTATGAGAAAAATGCTGTGAGTGGATTGGTACGATATCCATTTTTTGACTATCGCTATTATCATGATGGTACAAATTTTCAGTTTGATTGTTTGTAATGCTAAATCTGTCGGTGTTATTCGCTAGTGTTTCTGGGGACATTGTTGAAGTAGACCTTTGCAAGGCTTCTGTTTCTGAATCCATATTACTTTTTATGACTATTGTTAATATTGATAAAATAACTTTACTTCAAACAAGTGTGGTACTAATGTTATAGAGGCTGTCAGAATGTGCTACCAGTGGCTAATAAATTACAATTGAGATACAGGAAAAATGACAAGAGCACCAAAACCGAATAAAAGGCTCAATAAGTTGGCGACTGAAGTTGGCGACTGAAGTTGATAAAATGATATTTAGCCAAATATTTAATTTGCAATGAACAAAAATAAACTGGTGATACAATTATAAGTGACAATAAAGTATCTTGCTAAGTACGATAGACTGCAGAGTGTTAACAGAGCCTGACGGTTAAAAGACAGTGAGCGCTTTCAAAAAAGTGCCAATTGAGTTCAATTTTTAGTGATATCACAGACTAAGCAGCTAAGCTTATTATTTATGGTAGTATCTTATTCGAACAGTGACTGCGTATGATCAGATACAATTTAATTTGGCGATCAAGTGTATAACTAGTCGAACAGAGGCCCTTCAGTCGCCTTCTTTTTCTTTTTATTTTGATTCCACAAAACTAGATGTATTCTATTCCGAGGGCGTTCGGAATAGAGCTACGTTATGTCATCAAAGGATTTGACTATCTACAGTATACCAGCTGAAAATTGAATCATAAAATCATGAATTATTATTATATAATTAGTACTAATTAATTAGATATTACTTAATTGAATATAAATTATACTTGTGAATAATTTATTTGTAGCAGATTGTGATGTATCATTTCTAAATATGATTGAAGGAATCTGAACAAAGAATAGCCATGTCATAGTTGAGTAACAACGCCTGTAAAGGTCAAAATACCTCTCTATGTGAAATTTATTAAATAAATAGCACTTAATTGTGTATTGGATCAATATCCAAAGCCGCTTTGGTTTCCACTGTTGGAATTTCCATTGAAGTTATTTAGATTGAGCTGGAAATCATTGCTGAAACCATCATCATACAAGATTTGTGGATGCTGCTTAGTTTGCTGCTGTTGCTGCTGGGAAATGTATTGCTGTTGTGGAACTTGAGAGCCATAAGATTGCAAATGCTGTTGCATCGTTTCATTATATAAATAACTATCGTTTAAAAACTTTTGTTGAGGTTGGGATTGTAATTGAGAAGAATAAAATTGGTTCGAATATTGTTGATCTTGCAATGAATTAGTAGATAAATTCATAGATGAATTATAAATACTATCATAGTTTTGAACAAATTGCTGTGGATGTACTTGAAAATTTGGTTGGTTTGGTATTGATCTATATCCAGAGTTATTATTATTAACATTGATAGTACCACCATTGCTATTGTTTCTTCTGTTAAAGTTTTGAGGTGATTGACCACTTCTAGATTTAGTTCTTGAATGAGAATGAGAATGGTTTCTTGAGTGTCTTGGTTCGTTATTATTATTGCTTGAATTCATCATAGATGGCCCAGAGTTCGAAGATCTGGTAGCCAATCCTACTTCATCCATTAATCTTTTATAACTTTGATAAGACGAGACATTTAGTTCGACTAGTATTCTTCTGACTTGTGTAACTATATGTTGACGTAATTCAGGATCTAATAAGGGATTTGAGATAACTTTAAATACAAACGATACACCATTGACATGATCTTGCAGTATTTGTTCCAATATTTCAGGTGGACGTTCTGTGTTAATTTCATCCGATGTGTTTATTGGACCAAACAATGCATCTAAAATTATTTTCTTGGCTTCAACTTCACCACGATTATTCAAGATCTTCAAGATTGTTAAACCCGCTAATTTATGAGTACATAATTGAACCAAGTGGGGTACCAATCTTGGAGTCAATAAAACATGTCTGTTTGGCAAAGTACATGTATCCAAAAACCAAGTAATCAATAATGCGGCATTCTGATTGATAGCAAGATGCTCGGCATGCAAGATAATAGCGGCTGATATCAAAGCAGTTTGTTCTTTGGATGCATGATCACTTTCCAGACAAGCTCTAATAGCTCTTGCTCCAAATCTATTCTGAACAATTAACCAAAATCTAGCTAGGATGACTTCGAAAATGAAGTCATTCCATGGAGATCCAAATCCTAAAGAGCATTGAATAACATAATTACCAAATTGATCATTAAATAATGGAACACAATAAGGCTTTAAGCAGGTTGCCACTATTTGCTTCTGAATTGGTGTATCTGCCACGGCAATCATTTTTTGAGCAGACCAAGTACCGTTTTTATGGATACCCATAGATGCCAAGTATTGTCCGACTTCTTTCAACATGATATATTTAATTGGTTCAGATGAAAATTCAAATAATTTTTGAACAATAGTATTACCCAAATAATCGGAAGATAATTCAGCCAACTCATCTAAGACAGCCAATGATAATTCTTCAATTTCTTCAACTGATAATGAATTAGCATCAATTAATTTTCTGATCTCTCTTAATTTTGGAGCATCAAATTGTCTGATTAGGATAGGAACAGGTAATGGACCAAAATCATTATCATAACCTCTATATACCAATGCCTGATTAATTATTGAATTAATAGGTGCTAGATTAGTGACGCCTAGTTGAGAAGCACATTCAACCAACTCCTGTGTTATATCAACCAATTCACTTGGATGTTCTTTAATAGTCTCAACAACAACATATGAAGGGTTATCATTGATGGAAAGATTATTGTAGGAATTGCTAATATCCATTACCTGTTCTAGTGCAATTTGGTGTTGACCGTTAGTGCCATTGCTAATATTTAAAGTATTTTCGATAGAAGAGTTGGTAGAGCATAGAGGAGTAACAGCTGATGATTGTTGAGTCTGCTGTAAAGAAGTTGGTAAGATTTTTGCAAACCCAACAAGGCACGAATAATCAGGCATCAACTCTTGATGATTTAATTGAGCTTTAGCATTCATGGCAGATTCTAGATTTTCAAACTCAACAAGAGCATTCTCATTATTTATAAAGATCCTAATAGATTTCAAACTACCAAATTTAATGAGTAAATTGTATAATTTGATTGGAGTAACGGATTTCGAAGGTAAATTTGATAAGAATAATGTATTTGTTGGACCTAATGTAGGATCACTATAAGTTGTTGTCCAACTGATCAATCTAGGATCTACTTCATCTAATAACAATGGATTGATAAACTGATCATTATTGGCAACAGGTGCGTTTTCTAAAATGATAGGGTTGTTGAATAGCATTGGAGGATTAACACCATTCTGATAAGTTGACGCTCTTGGCCTATTGAAAGATGAAGAAACAGCTGCAATTGCAGGATTTGAAATAGAAACATTTGAAACCCCATCTAGTAATCTATACTGATTTACTAACAAATCATTCGAGGATGTTCCCGGAAGCTTAATATTGTTACTAACATTTGCATTTGATGATAAGTTATTTGTCCCATTAGACATGTTCAATATTGATGTTGTTTGTTGTTGTTGAGCTTGAATATCATCGTAAAGGGTATTCGATTGCAATGAATATAGATTCAATTCATTTAATGGTGCATTATTAGTAGTATAAGCTCTTGCTCTATTCAAATCCAATCTCGATGGTAGGCTATTATTGATATTATTAATTGATGACTCACTTTCATTAGTCATTTGAATGATTGGATTAAATGAAGGGCTTGAACCATTTGAAATGAAATTATTACCTTGATTATTATTATTATTACCACTATTATTAATATTGTTGTGATTTGTAGTATTTTGAGAAGAAATAGAGTTTATAGAGGCATTATCATTCCATATTGAATTTTGATCACCACTCATACCAAATAAAGAGCCTGAACGTAATCTAGTTTTTGCTTGTCCTGATTGTTGCGATGAAGATGTTGGTTGCTGTGAAAGTATTGCAATACTATTTGTGCTATTTGAGTTACTATTACTTATCATATTGCAAGTATTGTTATTAGTATTATTAGTGGATGATATTGATAAGGATTCCAAGTTTAAAGTATTTGGATCGACAGGTGGCAATAAATTTGAAAATCTTGAAGGTAAAGTACCAGCTCTTGCTCTAGTTCTAAAGGAGCCTAAACTTGAAGTACCTGATCCATGACTACCCGCTCCAGATAATGATATTGGAGAGTTTGAACGTTGTGGAGAGATTGAGAGATTGTTTCCATTGAGCAGGGTATTTGTTAGATCAATTTCGGAACTTGAAGCACCAGGAACTTGAAGATATGTGGAAGACGAAGAAATGGGGATTTGATTCATATTATTTATATTGGTATTACTCATTTTTTAAGGAGTTATCAGATCAATAATACTAAGTTAAATTAAATTATAGTTGATAATAACTTGAAATAGTATTATTTTAAAAATGTAAAGTAAAATTAATTATTAAAGAAAAATGAAAATTCTATTGAACACTGCTTTATTCAGGAATTGATTTTGATATTGAAGTAAAATAAGTAACAGGGATATCAATGAGCTATTAATCAAAGTAGCTGCTAAGTAAAATTTTGATGTTTAAAAAATGTGCAAGAAGTTGATTTATTAGAATTGAAATTAGAATTAAAATTAAATGACAGTGGCGGTTGAGTTAAAGATTTGGTATTAACCTTTCTTTGATATTGATTGGAATATCAATGAATTGGAAGTGACAATGGTGTTGAGTATGGATAGGAATATCTATAGAACAAGATTCAAGTATATATTGGAAAATGTTGTGTGGTATTAAAGAGTTGCAAAAGATACCACCAACTTTTTGAGATGAGATATGTAGACTATTTGAATTTATAGGGGTATTGGTGAATATGGAAGCAAGTATCTTTTGACAAATCAAGCAAGAATTAATGGGAGGATGTAAACAGAGTGGAGAGTCAGATGAGGGCAACAATATAAACTATTAAAGATCAGTATTATAATGTGTGGTTTAATTAATGACTATTGTTATATATGATAATTACAAAGTTAACAGCTTATAGGAAAGAAGAGGTTTTCAATGAATTTCCCAAAATTTATTTTGTGCTCAGAAATACTTACAAAGTGGTCTAGCTTCCTGAACTTCGGTTTGTAGCCCTAGCACAGCTTTTTTCTAATTTTTTTTTGGCAAAGCACGCTTTTAAAGGTTAATGTTAATCAATCTTTAGACTTATTTGACTGGTTAATATATTATATTTCAAACTCGTATAGAAAATTGATATTTAAATTGAATTGACTTGTAATTTCGTATATAATTAATTGCAAGTGTTTATGAATTTTACTCATCTACATACCGTACGTAGTCTAAAGGATTTATTAGTAGCCTTGAAAAAAAAAAAGAATTGTATTACAAGGTGCCAGTTGTGCCGTTAAATTTACATAACGTTTAATATCAAAGCAGTTATTGTATGGAGATCAAGAATCATCAAGGCTATTAATAGCTTGATTTTAACTAAATATGAAGAATTATTGAACCTTCTTGCTATTAATTGATCATCAACTTTAATATTATAGTCAAATATTTGGGCTTACTTTTAGTTCTAAATAAGCTTTTAATTTAACTTTTAGAACTATTTACTAATTGTGCTTGTTTAAAGAATAATAAACGCTATACCTCTTGTCGAATAAAAATTAATATAAGCAACACATGTATATCTTTAAGTCAAATTGTTTATGTGACAGACTATATGGTATCAATCTTATATCAATTGGACAGGATTTTCATTAATAACTACTACTATAAAACAGTTGCATTAAGTAATTCAATATTATTCTTATTGTTGGGACATCTCTCTAAAAGACTAATAGATAACCGTTAGTAGTCTAGTCCCTTAGTTTTTTTTTTTAAAAAAAAATAGTTGATGCTTTTATAATATTACTAGATTTTTACTAGTAACAATCGACTAGCACAAAAGACTAAATGGTTATAAATAGATTTCTATAAGCCAGTGATTAGTGGTTTAAATAATTTTACTTATACTTAGTAATTTATAGATGATGATTATGATATAATTAAGACTTAGATACTTGGTATGATGATCCAATTATTCGAATGGTAAATGGTAAATATATACACTATAATTTTACTAAAGTAATAATTTTGTGTCTTTCAATATAAACATATACTTATAGTTAGTGAGTATATATATCGATAAACACTGATTGACTTAATAGACAGTAGTATTTCATTATATAGTTAAATAATTATATAATTATTTGTATTATTACACCATCACCCCACTCACTCACCATATCCTGGCTAAACTCCAGCAGATATTTTCTTGATTCGAATTGTCAATTATAATTTCTATCAACGATATATTCAAAATACATTTTAGTATTAATGGTAAAGAATCCATTCTTGCCGTTTTTTTTATTATTTCAAAATACGTTTATTCAACCGCTCAAAAGTTTTATTTTGCCGAAGAAATTCTTTGCTTTTTTTTTTCAGAAAAAACTAAGGCACGTGATAATATCCATGCTTCTATCACGTGATGAAAGAAGTTCCTAATTGGGCTAAAATGTAAACAAATTTTCAAAAATTTAAAAGAAACATCAACAAAAGCCGCTTTGGAGTGAACTAAAAAACATAAACAAATCTTAAACAAAATATTTCATCGCCTTAAGATTAGCTTTATTCTTAAGATAGAAACAGCCCTATTAGTACAGGAAAAAGGTGTATAATATCAATAGCACAAGTCTTATACATTCGTTACATTTATTATTCTTCATTAGTCTTGCTGATTGATTTATTTACCTTCACTTGTTATTGTTTACATTTACGTGTTAGTTGCTTATTGTAACACTACTAATCAATAATATTTTTACCATTTTGTTCACAGTTTACTTATCAGTCTTCATTAATAATATATATATATATATATTGGTTCAAAGTGAATATATTATACCCATTTTAATGTCATCTATATCTACCACTGCCAAAATAGAGCATAAAGACATTGGCTCTGTCAGCGCTAATGCTGGTATTATTGATGGAAATGCAAATGCAAAAGCAAATGTAAATGCCAATTCAAATATTGATGCCAAATTCAATGTCAAATCTGATGCTAATGTTGATCCATATACTAGTAAAGCTAGACATCATTCAGTTGATGATTTATTACAAGTTATTGAGAAAAATATATCTTCTTCATCATTACATCAAATGTTAGATTTTGATACCTCTTCTCCTGATATCTCTTTCAATTCAAATATAAATACTAAATCATTATCATTAAATAACAATAAATATAATCCAAGTAATGATAATGAAACTCCTGTGAAACCTTTGAATTTAGCAACATCAAACCATCAAATATTAGAAGAATTAGTTATGCAAGATATACCAAGAATTCCATCATTTGATGAATTAGAATATAACACACAAGTCAATCGTACACTTTCCTTATCTAAATTATCTGGACCAAGGCAATTCTCAAACTCAAGTATTGCTAGAACTTTTTCAATAGCAAGATCTAATTCTCAGTTGCAACATCCACAATCAAGAGATAATTCACCATCTAAAAAGTCTGTTTGTTTCGAAAATTCTCCTCCAAAGGTTATTAAATATGAAGAATTAACCCCTGAACATTCATTAAGCGATTTAGAGGAGGGAAATAATGAAAATAATAGCTCTGAAAATCATTCTTTATTAGACAGTAATTGGAAACCAGAGCATAAATTAACATCTTTACCTCCACTACCTCCAAAGCATAATAATTCATTTAGTATTTCATCTCCTTCTCCAAAGAAAGATACTGAGTTAGGCTCATCAAATGAATCTTCATTTAATGATGATTCTGAACTAACAAAATATGAAATTTCAAAACAAAATGTAACATTGGAAGAGAAGCTTGATTTAGTTTTAAATAAGTCCAATAATGTATCATCTAAGATCTTAAATGATGAATATTCAAAGGGATCACAATCGAATAATAATTCACCGATTAAACTAAAACAAGAAGAAGAGGATAAGCAATTTATCTATAAGATTAGATCACAACAAGAAATAGATAATGAAAAATCCTTAATTGCTATGAATAGCCTATTTGAACAAGATGTAAATAACTCATCGCCACAGAAAGTATTGACTTTGGCTCCTGAATTGAAAAGAAAAGCATCTGATAATTCTTTGAAAGATGAAGAAAGAGTACTATCCACCTCTGCTAGTACTGATAAACAAGGTAGACAGTCTATGATAATTGGTGATATGAAATCAGTAGATTTAAATGCATTAACAGTGCCTGATACTGATGATTGTGATATGATAAGTTTACATTCACATTTAACATCATACGATAATAATAATAATAATGATGATGATGATGATGTTGCATCAGAAACTAAACATTCAATAATGGAAATTCTTACTGGTAATCAATCACATGAAGATTTAAACAACTCTTCCTCTCAAAGAACTGATACTGTTCACTTGGACACTACACAAACTATAGAAGCATTGAGCAATCAAAATACGGAAGGTGTTTCTGACTACAAAACTCATAAGAAGAAGAAGTCTTTAACAAATTCAATTAATAGTGGTCTTTCTATAATCTCATCATTTGGAAAAAATGTTAAAAATGTTATTCATAAAAGATCAAGTAGTGGTATCAGCCAAATTAGTATAGAGGCTCCATCATCTCCATCAAATCATACCAGATCACAAAATAATCATTCGATTGACATGAAATTAAAAAATGCTAGCATAGTAGCTGAGCCACCTAAGGAACCTACTTCAACAAACCGGTCATTATACACAGTCTCTCCAACTAAGTCATTGACTCCACCTTCACCAATTATACCAAACCATGTTGCTAATTCTCCTGTAGAGCCATTAACTATATCTTCCCCTGAGAAATCGATTATTTCCATATCTTCGACATCCCCACAAAAGTCAGAAATGCCATTATCACCAACTGAGGCCACTATTCCACTACACTCTACAAAATCAGGAATCTCTACCTTACCACCTGTAGTTACCAAAGATCCAATTACTACAGCTACTATTCCATCAAATACTACAAGTATGAAACTAACGACTTCGGTAAGAATGGAAGAACAGGAGAATAGTACATCTATATCACCTCTTTTATTACAAAATATCACATCCAATAGTACTGCTGATACAAATTCCATATTGACATCAAATTATGATGACGCACAATCATTCTTGTCTTCAACTGATGTCTTCATTACTCCACAGATGGTACCATCGGATACTTTTGGAAATTCGACTGTAACTGATGCCAATATTACCTCAAATCCTGATTTATCACATCTGTTCATTAGACCTGATGTTACTATACAACCAACTGTGACCCCTAAAGCGAATAAAACTGTTGATACTATCAGTAATAGTACTCCAAAGGAGATTTTATTCGATGAGGAGACAACACCAAAAGCTTCCAACATTATTAATGATATTATCGGGGCATTCCCTATTGATGAATCTTCATTCATTCAAACTATTAGTTCCAGGGGCGATAACTCCATTACAGATGAACCTGATATATCAATATCTCAGACCAAACAAGACTCAGAAGGTTCAGATATAAGTTTAAAGCTAGAAGAATTCAATTTGCCTGCAATCAACGCAAGCGATCATGAAGATTTTACTACAATGTTCGGTCATCAAAAAGAGGATGATTCTGAAGAAGAACTAAGCCATGAGTATTCCGAGTCTGCAGTCATTATTGATCATAAACCATCTAACATAATAATCGCTAGTCAAAGCAATACGGGTGTTAATGATATAAAGACACCAGTTGCTCAAACGTTTGATGTATTTCCTGCTAATGACTCATATGGTATTGCGACTCCAATTCAAATTTCAAATCCTGGTTTTGTTCAGGCCATTCACTATATTTCTGGTGAGAAAGATAGCCCTGATAGTAAACTCAATAATGTACCTAATTATAAGGTAAAATCCCTAGCGAAATCCACAAGTCCAATCAAGATCAAGTCCTACGATACATATGATCTACTTCCAATCTCAGCAAAGAGCAGCCCCATCAAGATCCAAGCAGAAACTTCCAAACCTCCAGTGGCTTCTCTAGGTGTCATAGACACACAGACTCAATCTGTAGCTTGTGAGGTTTCATCCTCGATTAATATGAACAAGGAGCTAGCTCAAGCCTTCGGCAATAATATTGAAGCTGATAGTAGCTCCATCATTGGTACCACTAAAGATGTACCAAAAGCTGAATGCTCAACTATTGAGCATGATATAGTTGAGCATGATAGATCTAGATCTGATATTATTTTGAAGGGAGCGCTATTAGAAGATAACAAAAACATTGCCAGTGATAGTGCTGAATTACATACCTTAAAATCTGAACATGCAGATATGATCTCTCCTGTCGTCAAGAATAAGGTCACTGATAATGCTGTTGAAGAAGATGCTTCCGTTGTTATTAAAAAAGAACTGAAACGTGAATTTGATAGCATTCTCTTCCATGATAAAGACGCTAGTCTAAAAGAAGGATTCGATTATGCTGTAGGTTCAACACCTATCGATTATATTGCTATATGGCACAGTCAACCAAAGGTTCAGTCTCCAAAGCCCCAATATAGTGTATTTCAAAGAAAGGCTACACCACCCCAAAATGTTGTTACATTATTAAATAAGAGGGTCATGTCTATGGAAGAAGCTGAAAATTACGTACAGTTGAAAGATGAACATGATAACTCTAGTATTTATACTGCCAATGATACAACTGCTGAACTTCCCGATCTGACTAATAAGAGGGATTCTTTCATCACAACAACTTCCGTTTCAAAATCGAATTATATCAAAAGAATATCTTCTAGAAATTCTGTATTGGATTTGATAAAGCAAGATTATAATACTTATTTGAGTGGATCTTCTCCTTATTCAGCCGAAAACTCGTTTACTATTGCACCAGACAATAAGGGGAATACTTCAACAAACAATGATATAAATTCATCGTGTATCAATCAATCAGCTATTACTGTTGATCTGAATCTACCTGATATTTCAACTTCCTCAGATTTTGCTTCTAATTTCAAAGAGTGGGAAACTCCTGACAAAGATGATAGTATTATCTTGAAAGAATTGAATAGTAACAGAATAAACCAGATAAGAGGAGAAGAGATTGTCTCTGATGTTTCACAGGTCAAAGACATTTGGAGCAACAATAGCAGAGCAGGTTCATTTATTCCAAATGTTATGCCAGATTCAAGAACTGCTTCTCCTTCGACTAGATCTATTAAAAAGATCTCAGATTTACCAAGAAACACTGTTGCAAGCTTAGCTGATATCAATTATGAAATGTCTAAGAGAAAATCATCAATGGACACTGCCAGACTAAAATCTTTGATTGGCGAGAAGAATGATCCAGCTGTTTATTTAATGAAGAATAATTCAGCTAAGGCTATTGTTACACAAGAGGCTAATACTGATGAAACCAGAAGTGTTAAACTGAACGATGAATTTAGCAGGGCCTTTGAAATCAACTCTACCGTTCCAGAAACTGCTTCCTCAATAGATGATGCCTCACTACCAATACAAGAGGCTCCAAAAATTAATGTTGTATCTGCTAATAAGAAAATCCCACATCAATCAGTAAACGAAAATAATATTAAAACAGACGATGTCGAGTTTCAAGGCACTGAAATTGCTATGAAGAAGCAACGAACTGATCAACCTGAATCTGATGTGGTATCAGCCCATAGATCGTTAGATATGATTAATGATGACTATGGTAGACTGTATATCCAGTTAAACTCATTAGAAGGTCTGAGACTGGATCAAATCAAGCAGCATCAGCCTGCTAGTATAATGATTTATATTGATAATGGCAAGCATGTTATTTCAACTTCTTCCATTCCATTAACTAGTAATAGTATTAGAATTGATAAGAACGTCGAAGTGTTAATCATAGAACCAACCACAAAGTTATATATTAGTGCCAAAATTACTTATAAGAAGCACTCAACAGAATTGGTTGAAGTTACTGAAAGAATTCCAATTAAACCTAGATTGTTTGCCAGATTGATTGGCAAGAAACAGAAATATGAACTTAACAAAAGATTTATAACTAGAAAGAAGTCTAAAGATGATTGGGAGTACATTTTAGCTAATGATGGTACTCTTGGTAAGAATAAAATCAGCTTTGATAAGGATGATAACGCAATTACATTTGAAACTCAAAACTATACTATGGAACTAATGAATGATTATACTACATATATCAAGAATCAAAAAGAATATAAGAAAGAGATGTATTCGATTGGTAAATTACACGTTAATATGATGTTTATCAAAAGAACTTCTCAATATGAAACATTACCACCGACAATTGGAGTTGCCAAAGAAGTGATGAAAGATTACAAAAGATTAAATAATTTGAAGTTTGAAGGTTATCTATATCAACAAGGTGGTGATTGTCCATTATTCAAGAGAAGATTATTTAAGCTGAATGGTTTAGAATTGACTGGTTT